>APFE030642129.1:168356-200569 GCA_000404065.3 Pinus taeda | reverse complement strand
ATGAAAGATTGCCCGGGCTGCCTAAGAGAACCTGCAAAAAGCACTGATCAGTTTACAAAGATAAAGATATGAACAACAGAAACATAAAGCAACATATTATGTACAAGCTAACAATAAAACAAAAGCATAATGAAACTAAACAAATACTTTACAGGGCTTTAGCGTGTAGGGGCCCTCTACCACTTCAGCCAATCAAATGATCACAAGATTATTTTCAGAAAGGTCTACTCATGTATTCAAATCAGCAACATATAAAACAGTGGGGTGACAAAATAACCAGCAGCGTGCGGAAATTACATAACAGTTCAGAAATTCTATGCATCCAAAAGTCTCTTTACAGCGTTTGATAACGCGTTATTTATAATGTAAAAGTTCTACAGTCAACTAATCAACTACTTATGCTATTAACTGCGTGCCATAGACACGTAGATCTCTGCTGCCAAGATCTAGTGTAACTGTCGTTATGCTTCGTAAATCTTTGGAGTGGTTGGCTGTTAGATTTATTGTTCAAGAACGATCCTCAGGTGCGCTGGAGCCTACGTGAGCTGGGAACTAGGCCACGTATCATTCACGTGCCCAAAACAGTGACGTGCCACCGCTGGACTCTTTGGTTGGCCACGTCTTTGACTTTGGTTGACCGCGGCCTCTAATGGGTGATTTAGCTGGTTCGAAGGGACACGATCCATGTACATGCCATCTAGAGCTTGCCCATATAGCCCGTTCCTTCAGAAGACACCTGGAGTACAACCTTTAACAAAATGGCTGCGGAATCATGTGCTTGCTGCAGAAACCTGTGCTGGTTGCGGAAACTGACAAGTTTCCGCAGCTGCATGAACAAAAGACTAAACCAAACAACAGACATCAGTATAGTTAGAAAACCATATAAACAGTCCTTTTTAAATTATAATGAAATGATTCAACCACTGGATGAGTGAAGTGAGTGGAGTATGAGGGTTAAGAGGGTGTGTAGGAAGGTGCAAGGTTGAGGCTCAACACCTGTCTCTTGGGATGGAACTTTGACAATGTGGGGTGAACAATGACATGCAAGGTCCCTTCAAGCATTCATATCTCTTAAGAGACAAATGAACATTGTCACCACTATCTTTGTGTGATATATCATCCTAAGATGATTGTTGTGCCTCAAACCGTTTAGAGCATTCTCCAAACTCCCTTTGACCATATCCCAATCCTTGATACTTTGGTCTCTCTTGTACCATGTTTGGATTGGTGATCCCTTGGCCATTTATGTCGATGCCTCCTCCTTCATAACCCATTTTAGAAAGAAACTTCATACCTATTCCTTTGATATGTTGCTCAAATTCTGCAAAATAGGTGTTATGAACATAAACAAAAGGAATTGTACTTTAAATTATTATTACCTCCTTGAACTTTCCATTAATCTTTTCAGCTTCTGATGAGGATGACAACATTACAGAGGACTCTAGCGACCCACTTTTACCAACTGGCATATGGTGAGAATCTTCGAGATTCTTGCAAAATGCACATGCATCATTTTCATCATATGGTCCATAACTACTGTGTGAACCATGTCCACATATTGGTTTCATTTTGGAGGTGTCTTTTGCTATCATAGGAGTGGAAATTTCAACAACTTGTTCCTCAAGAACATGCTACAACTGAAGGCACATATGCCTCTTCTCCTCTTTAACCATTTCTAGCATTCTTCTCAATTCAATTTTCTCCATACGAAGAGCCAAATCCATCTCCTATAGCTCTTGGAGACTCTTCTTGCCCATTCTCGCAACTTGGTCAGATGAGGCTCTCATACAAATTCATATGAAAATGGAAGAGGAGGTCAATTACCTCTTCCTAAAATTAGGGACCGCTCTCTGATACTTTGCAAGGGAAAAGATGGGTCTTAACACAAAACAAGTTTTCCAAAAGGTCTCTTCAAGTTATGAGTTAGTTTTCACATGTAAAATTAAGCATAAGCAATACAAAATCACATAACTCATACAAAAATTCATGAAGAGTAGAATGAAGGAATTGGTGACAGAGTTCACCTCTCCTAGGCTACATCTTCGAGCTTGCCAACATAGCTAGACTACCCCATATATTCAATGGAAAAGCAGTACCTAAAAGTTTGCTGATAAAACATGTGACTATTTCCCCTTCAAGGAAATAATCTAGTACAAAGAACTCACAAATAAACATCATGACAACTTACATTCAGTCATGAAAACATCAACAACACAAGGTGTCTCCTACAAAGGCCCTGTACTCCATCTGAAAATGAGCATTCATGAGCATACAAGTACTTCAATTCCACACTTAAGGACAAATAAAAAGCTTTCCTCAATAAGACATAGTGGGAAAAGTATAGAAGCGCTGAACCCTGCAAGTAACAACTGTTGCAGTAAAATTCTCAAGGTAAGAAAACCCCTACAAGGCCTTCTCCATGCTCAAACACCTTCAAGAACTGCTCCAAAACACTGATTGATCCATACACCCATGGAATTGAACTTGCAAAAAGTCTCTTCATATGTGTTCAAATAAGCAAATAGAGGTAATCATTAGATCCAAAATGTCCAAAAACCCCTAGGTAGACTCTTCTTGAGCTCCAAAAGGACAAAAACTCCCAAATAAATGGCTCTACAAGCTCTCCATGTAGTTTTGTTGTTATCCATCCTACAAATCAGACTAACAGTCTAACTGTCTTACAAATCTGCCCTATTTTCCGCTACGGAGGCGACAAATAAACACATCAAAGGTGCAATTTGTTGGATACATAAATTTCTCAATAACCCTTATATGGAATAATTTGGCCACATGGGCCATATGGCCGGGGGCCGGGGATAACCCCCCGCCCCCGCTGGCCTAACCCCTTATATGTCGAGCCGGTGGTCATGTTGGCACCCATGGAGCTGAGGATTGGGCCAACAAGCTACCCTTTCCACTAGAGACCCTCACATCGATCTGTCATGGTCACATTCGAGGCCATATGGCTTGGGGATGGTCCCCTTCACTAGCGCCCATCTGCCAAGCCCTTGCCACGGTCCCGTGGCACCCATGTGACCTGGACCTAGAGCTTCTGTCGTCGAGCACCTTTCAAATTCTGCCTGAGGTCTTGTGATTGCCCATACGCCCAAGGCTAGGGATAAACTCTCACACCGTTCTACCTAGTGCTCAATCTTTGGCGTGTGGTCCTGTATAGGTCTATGTGACCAAGGGTTAGGCTGGTCCCAAGCTCTCGTTCTGTCGGTGCTTCGTTTCATCTCGCCTGTGTTCGTGTGGTGGTTCTGTGACCAAGGTTTGGGCTAAGGTCCCAAGACCAAATTCCTTTACGCTGAGGTCGTGTGGTGTAGTTGACTAGGGGTTGGGGCTAACAACTCGACCCCTCCTCCAAAAAGGTGCCTGTTAAACTTCAAATAGAGTTCACAACCCATATATGTTAAGACCCACAATGTAGAAGAGATGGTAAGGTGTTGGAGTGTTGGACGAGAGGTCATGCGTTTGAATCATGCCCAACTTGTTTGATCATTAACCAAATTTTCGCCAATCATGGGGTGCGACATGGCGACCTCTGATTAGGCCACATGGCACACCCTAATTGGTCCACAACATCAAAATCAAACCAATCAAAACATGAGAAATTCGACCAATACGAGGCTGTCACTTGGCAAAACCTCATTGGTCCGTACCTGCACAATGGCCTGATGATGTCAATAGTATGGTAGCCCAGTCAGCAACCTTGCTCATTTTTTAGTTGTTGGGCCAAATGATCAGAATGTGATAACTTGAGCATACAGTGTCAGATTGAGGTGAAAGGAAAGTCGTTGGATTCAGAATGACGAGTAATTTGACTTGACACCGGTTTCAATACTTTCTGGGGACTTCCATTTTTGAGCTAAAATTTGATCACCTGATTAGAGAGGGAATGAACAATGATATTAAAATATGTAAATTGAGTGGCAAGAGCGGGAGGGTTTATCCTTTGTCCTAATGAAACGATAGAACTAACCTTTTCCTAGAGCTTAGGAATGAGATCAAACAGTCAAGAAAAATCTTATGCTCTTGTCAAAGCCTTACAACTCAATAAGGAAATAAATATTAATCAAATTTCAATCCTAAGATATTGTTTAATTATAATTCCAACATTGAAAATAATAATAATAATAATAAATAAATAAATAAATAAATAAATAAACTTGTCAAATGGAATTATATGGGAAGCAATACTATTAAAAGTTTTGGGGATGTCAAAACATTTTTCCTTTTACGAATTCCACCACATCCTGAGGCAATACCACCAAGAAGAAAATTCCCAAGCTAATAAAGGTTGTACTCAAGGGTTTGGAAGGATCGTGATAAACATAATGGAGGGACTTAGCCCCATTCCCTAGCCTAAATGGTAAAAAATCAAAAGGTTTTCATTTTTTTTTTGGTGTTGCATGCCAAGTAGACCTTAGCATGCACACCTGACATGCTTGGAGGCTTATTGGAATTATTTTGAGTACAAAGTACCTTTGCATTAATCCAAGGTGGGATGAAACCATTTGGGAAAGGTATGATAAACAAAAGGCAAATTCTATCATAGTGACTTATTGAGGTGATGCTAATATGACCATGGGAATGAATAATCATGTGGAAGTTTGTAAGGGGGTTGGGCGCAATGAGGACTAAGGTAGTGAGAAGAATCATCATATTAGGTTGGCTTAAACTTGTGTCAAATGTAATAAGAATGGGAAAAGGAAACACATAATGTTGATGATCCAAGGTGTTGTGACTTTGGTCAGAGTGAGACAAGGCAGGTTCACCCCCCAATGTGATACACAAGTATGAATTTACCCTCCAAGCATGTAAATCCATCTTCAATTAGTTTTATTCCCTTGGATAGAGAGATGTTTAGGATTCCAAGGCTCATGCTAAATAAGGTGTTTAAGTTTGGGAATGAAAGGACTCTTCAACCTTATAATTGACAACATCTGCTAATCTCAGATTGACAACTGCTTAAGGTATTTTCGGTGAAAGGTAGTTCAATCTAGGTTATTTCTTCATATTTTGATTTCTCTATGTCTATTGAGCCTTCTATTATTTGTCTCTTCCTTTTTGTTTCTTGGAAGACCCCATGAGTAGCTTTGAAATCTATTATATGTCCCTCCATTTTTCTTTTTAGTAGGTTGATACCCCTCTGTAGGATCTGAAATTTCTTTCGTAGTCTCTTGATCTTTTTCATGGGTTACTTTCCTCTCAATTATAAGCATAATGGGCACTTGTATTTTGAGGAACTTTTGAACTTGCAACCCATATCATTAGCCTATACCAGTAAGGGAAAATGAAAAACATTATATCTCAAAGCAAATATTACTCTTTGCCCCATTAGTAAATATTTGAAAATTCTAACAAAGAAATTGTTAAGATTCCAAAGAAGTTGACGATAAAGATGGAGAAATTCTTAAGAGAATCAATCAACCGCAGGCTAAAATCATTACCCTATAATTGAGATACAACCATTTTGTTTCAACCTGCACTTCAACCATGGAGGTGCTTATAGATCAAAGAATTACTATGCAGAGGATCAGAGATGAAATAACAAGTTTAAAGCAACAAATTGACATCCTATAGAATTCTTTGAAAATAACCTTAGATGATCATTCAATTTCAATTAGTCATGATAATCAAGCCAAGAAAGTTTTTCCAGATCTAAATCTCCCACACCCTCTAAAATTAAAGAATGTAGGGCCAGGAAATGTTGACCTTCCAAAGTAAAGCCTCAATATTTTGTAATTTTTGTCTACTTTTGTCAGTTTTTTAGTGCATATATACTTGTAAATTAAAAACTTTGATTGTGAGGAAAGTGGAGGAACTATTTTTTAAATTCAAGCGACAAATTTAAAACAAATTTATAGAGTAAAAATGCATTGTCGAAGTCGAATTTTAATGTACTCATTGCATCCTCACACTAATATGTTAATATAATATGATATTCTCCTTTTTGTTAAAATAAATAAATTAAAATATGTAAAAGTGATGCGAAAATTGTATAAACGCTAATAACAAATAACTTATATTAATTTTTGCAAAGAATGTGCCACAAATACTGACATCCTGGACATTGATATCCTTACGGTTCATGCTCACTACACCTGCAACATAGTCTCTTTCTTTTCATTCCCACCTTGTTCTCCTTTGTCACCTTCCTACTGAGTATTCCCTAAGGAATGAAAACCTCAAGGGGGGTGGGGGCGTAGACCCCTCCAACCACTCCTCAGGATTGATCTTACTAATCGATCATGAAACTAGCAAGATAACTTCTATAGAGACCACCAAGTCAGGCTCCACAAAGAAGCTTAGGCATACATCATAGATGGTACTGGCTTAGAAGAGAACGAGAAACTTCATTGCTAAGTCGACAAAATCCCCGCAGAGTCACATCCCCCCAACCACGCTGAATGCAAGAATCCAACACATGCAAGAACATGGATGGTTAGCAATTTTATAGCGATATGGCCAACAAAAAAGGCCCTCCTCCACTAGATCGCTGCAAGATGGAAACCAAAGGCTCACTATGAGGTAAAGTAAGGATCAAAAGGGTTCATGACTTTCATCTTCTCTTGAATAGAATATTTAAACACCTTGCTGATGGGAGGGCCTTCTTCAACTCAACTAGGCTATAGATGTGTCACTGGGTGGAACACTTTAACCTTGAAAAATAATATGTCTCTTGGGCTCCGGTTTGGATCCACATGTGTTCCCTTCCTCATGAATACTGGGATCTTGAGATGTTGGGGAAGATTGTCAATATACTTGGAGATTTTGCTCACCTATCAGAACAAACAAAGCATGGTATGTATACCTCTTATGCACATATATGTATATATGAATATTTCTAACACCCTCCCAGGAGAAATCAACCTGGAATCATAAGACCAATATTGGATACAAATCGCTTGAATACTTACACATGTCCTTTAGATGTAGGAGATGCCATACTCATGGGTACATATTCCATGACTGTCATCTCAATGAGCCCCAAAAGGACATAAGAGAGGTAGTGAACAAGGATGAATATGGTTTCATGAAAATTCCTACAAAAAAGATCCATACCAAAAATACCTACACATCCAATGCACCTAAGAAATAGGATACGAGCCACATTTTTAATGTCTTAGCATATTTTTCGGAAGGTTCAGGGGCTCTAGAGCAAGACATCACTCCAAAAGTACCGTCAGAGAGAAAAGGAAAGCAACCCATGGGAGAACCCAGTAAAGACAATGCTGAGTCACTCCGAGGTAAGAGCTTTGAGATACATGAGCTAAAGCAAAAAGAGGATGTAATGTTAATAAATAAGGAAAACTTCATGGACATAGAAGGGCACAATCTAACGACCATGGAAGATGCATGTCTCTGCAATGATTCATAATCTTTCCCTCAAAAGAAAATCAATCTTCTAGCAGCTATGCTCCAAAAGAAAAAATCCTCTTAGTAGATAGGAATCTAAAGCATAACAAATATAGAGGGAAACAATTCACACGAATATTTCAAGAAGAGGGGTAAGAAATCAACTCTCCAAGAATAAATACATTAGGAAGGAAACTGGTCAACTCAAGCCAATACAAGTAAATATCATATATATATTTCCCTTAAAAATCAGTTCCCTCATGAAGGTAATCTCATGGAACATAAGGACTATGAATAGCCCTCTAAACAACGTATTCTCTATCAAAAGATTCAATAAGAGCTTCCTACCATTAGTTCATTCAAGAAACCAAATGCACTAGTTTTGGATTTCAAACTAATAATGTCTCGTACTTGGAAAAAATCCAAAGTCATAGCTATTAACACCAAAGAAGCATCAAGAGGTCTTGGCATAGCTTGGAATCTAGCTAAGATAAATGTTCCAGGTCTCTCTCTAGATACCTTTTCTCTCTCCATCTCCTTTCATCTCTTGGGTATCGGTCTACATGGTTTTCTCTCTAAAATCAATGGCCCTCAACTTCCATCCTCGAAGTAGGAAATGCTTAGGCACCTCCATTATCTCCCTATGAGAATAGAAAACCAAAGATGGATAATTAGTGGGGATTTCAACATGATCACATCCCTAGGTGAAAAAAATGGGGACGACAACTCTTGGAAACTAATTAGAGGACTTCCGAGACTTCATTGAGGATAATGATATGGTGGATATGAAAACCACCAATGGGATCTACACTTGTAATAATATATGGGGAGGAAAGACATAAATCTTGTCCAAATTAGACCATTTCCTTGTTTTAGAAAACCTACTAATATGGGGGGATGAACTGACAACCGATATTATCCCATTGGCTAGTTCATATCATTGGCCATTATGTATCTCAAAGAGAAATATGGGTAAGCATTCAAAACGACTACTCAGATTTGCGAGATTTTGGCTCTCTGATGCCAACCTTATTAACAAAATCTAGGAATGGTGGCAAAGCATGAACCCCATTGAGGAATCAAAAATGTTAGTCTTCCAACAAAATATCATGTAAATAAAAATCTTGCTAAAAAAATGGAACACATAAGAATTTGGAAACATCTTCAATGAGAAAATAGCCCCGGAAAAGGAAATGGAGACACTTCAACAAAGCATAATCAACAATGGAAGAAAAGAGGAAGCAACGGAAAATGAAATATCCCTTATGCAGAGTCTGAAGGAAAGATACAAGCAAGAACTTAGAAGAGATATATTGGAAAGATAAGTGTAGGATAAGTTGGCTAAAGGAAGGGAAACACAACACTTTGTTCTTCCATCGCTCTACCATCCAGCATAGATCTCATAATAAAATCACATCTACAAGATCTGATAATGGTGAATGGGTAGAGATTTAAGAGGAAATTGAAGAGGTACTTGTGGGCTATTAATCTAATCTACTCTCTTATCATTTTGCTTAACGTAGGGATGCAATTGACAAAATCACTGACAACATCCCCAAGGTGGTCATGGAAGCTCATAACAAGGATCTCATGAGACCAATAAATTGAAAATAAGTAAATGAATCCCTACATCAAATGGTGGATAGGAAATCCCTAGGGCCAGATGGATTCAATGCCACAATTTTCAAATAGTGTTGACACTTCCTCCATACTAAGATCCTGGATATCATTGAAGACTCAAGAGCTAATCGATGCATTCTCCATGCATTCAACGCTGCCCTCCTAACACTAATTCAAAAGGAGGAAAATTCTACTTCACCAGGTAAGTATAGAGTCATTGCACTCTATAATGTCATTTATAAAATTGTCAAAGTGATTGCCAATCACCTCAAGCACATTTTTCCTATTCTCATCTCCCCTAATCAAACTGGTTGTGTGGAAGGACAACAAATCCTTGACGAGATCATTCAAGCCCATGGAACCATCCATTCTCTCAAAATATTGAAGAAACTCGAAATTCTACTCAAACTGGACCTTTCCAAAGCTTTCGACAAATTAAACTAGTCCTACATAGAAATAATTCTCCATGAGTTTGGCTTTAGCGCAAAATGGACCAAATGGGTAATTCCTCTTGTATCCACAACCTCCTTCTCAAATTTAGACAATGTATCACCTTTGGATATTGTTGACGGTGCTGGAAATCCGTCAAATAAGGGGATCTCCCCAATATGAAGTCCTAATTAGACCTCACACCGTTTGGTGTAGGAGTCCAATTTGGTATAAAGGTCCAGTTGCCAAATCCTTAAAGATGTGTCTTGGCTCTAGCTGTCAGCACATGAGAGTGATGCAAAGGTATCTTCGAAAAGCAAGGTGAGTGTGATTGGTGAAGGTGCAACACAACTATGTCTAGGTTCTCTTACTGCAAAAGGGGCGAGAAAGTGAGTCTCTAAGTGAGAGGTAGAAGTACCACCCAGGAAGAGACACACATGAACCAGAAGGACCTGTTTAGCGTCCAGCGGAATAGTCCATAGCAGACGTGACAACCATTACAACCGACAAATAAGGGAAGTGTTATCACCCTAAAATTTTCTAAAACTTGGACAGTTTACATTTGTTCCTAAGTCATAATGTTAGATGGTGGTTAAGTCACTTTTATGGTTTCTAGAGTCTAAGTCATAGGGTTAGAGTCTCATTTCCATCATCAAATAAAGTTCAACAACCTTGTTTTACACTTTATGGGTCCCATAACATGTTTTGAAAGTCATATGTTTAGCCATTTAAAAAAAATAAAAAATGAAACTAGCTACGAATCCATGTTTTCGTAGCGTAGACAGTGTAAAAAACTAGTTTTGCGCTACGAAATCACTGACGCAACGTTTTTCAGCATAAAAGACTTTGTTTTCTACTTTTACTAGTCAACTTCCAGAAGGGTTCCTGAGCAGCCGAGAACTCAATTTTGAAAAATGAAAGAGTATTTTATTTTTAACATACTGAACTAAAAAAACCTCTTTCATTTTCTTCAAATTTTCTTTGAGGTGGGAGAAATTTATGGTTAAACTTGCACTATACGAAACTGTTGAAAGCCAAGCTTTGTTTTATGGTTTTAGCAGTCTTTTTCAAGATCAGTTTCTAGTCACAGGAAAAGGTATTTTGGAATTCTGAAGGAATTTTATCTTCATAAACTCTCCAACTAAAATAACTTATCTCACTTTCTTCATAAACTCTCCAACTAAAATAACCTATCTCACTTTCTTCATAAGTGTTATCAGTTGGGAGATACTAAGCTTTCTTTGAAACCCTAATTTCAGAGAATAGATTTTTCCTGTTTTACACGTGTTTTGCAAGGACAAATTCTGGACAACTGGAGAAGTGTTTTCAAAAACCAAGAGAGGTTTTTGTTCTCGATAGCATGGAATACATAAACTTCCTTCAGTTTCATAAAATATGTCATGGATGAGAAGATCAAGGCTCTCTCCCATGTGCTAATTTTCAAAGATCCTAAACCTAAAAACAGGGAAACATGTTCCCTAATTTCTAGGGTTTATCATCAACAGTAAGGTGACAACGTGAGAGGCTTCATCAAATTCGACCTCATGAGGTTGCAGCTATCAAAGAATGCATTCAATGTTTAGTTAAGGTGGTTTAGTCATAACAAGGAGTTGTACTCCTAATTGTATTAGGACTCTAGGACTATTAGTTAGCTATCAAATACATTTAAAGGTTTGTTTTATGGTTAGAATAGGTGTCACTCATAGAAAATTCGAATTCTCTTCATGAGGGATAGGGGAATCCATGTTGTAAATGCTATATATAAAGCAAGAGGTCGAATTAGCAAAGTGTTGGAGACTTTTTGGCTCAACTACTGCTCTATGTGCAGACTGTGTATAGTTTTAACCTAATGCAGAGTTTCTACTTAGACAACTCAAGATTCATGAAGAGTTCTTGCATGTTCTATTTTGATGGCATCTTCCAGTACTTACATTGCAGTAGTGTTTACTTATGATACTCAGAACTCATCAATGATGCTCTGACTTTCTTCATAGATAAACTAACTGTGTTTCACTGTTTTATATTTACATTTATGCACTTGAACTCTATAATGCCTTGACTTCCATGCTAGGTAGAATGTTTTGGCTTCACTACTCAGGATTCAAAGAGAGTTTTTAATGTCCTATTGTCAAATGGCTTTCCTCTTCCACTTACTTGCAGTGGTATGAATACATGTTACTTAGAACTCATCAATGATGCTCTAACTTCCTTCATGTATTTATAAATTGTGTTTCCTTGCATTATATCTTTGTTTTGTTGCTGTATAAAAACTCTCTATGCCCTGACTTTCATGTTAAGCCGATCTTGTTGTGGTACTGAAACATACTTTGACTCCATAGCCCAATGGTAGCCAACCTTCATTTTTCAACCTATAAACATATAAAATCACAAACCATAGAGTTAGCCATCTATTCATATATTTAATCAATATCATTAACCCTTTGAGAGAGCCCTCTCACGCTGAGGAGGTTAAGCCTTAGCTAAAAGATTGGTTTGAAATATTTACACTGAGATACTTTGATCAGCAGCCTATCGGGGTCCTATTTTGGTGATAAAATTTTGGTGCGTCTTCCGGGAGCCTGAAGATTAATCATTCCCGAAATCAAGAAGCTGAACTTCTGAAGGTAGCAGGAGCTTAGAAATCTTTTTGAGGTCGCAAAACTACCTTGGAAACTCCATTGTTGAAGAATTAGAAATTCATAGATTCATGGTGATTCCACTGGAGTTATGAAGAACTTAGATGCTACCATTCTTATTTCAAGGTATGCATGCATAAATTTTTCAGGAATTCATGGTTTCCCAAATCATTTTCCCAAGGATACATATTTTCTAAGGAATGGTCCAAAATTAAATGGAGAATATTTGAGTTTAACTTTGAAGCATATATCAAATTTCTGTGATTTTACTGAGCTTCTTAGAGTCAAACATGAGGATGTTTGCATTATGTTGTTCTATGATTCATTTCAAGGGAAATGTAAACAATGGATTGAAAGCTTTCCCGCCAAATCTATTAAGTCATTTGCAGACTTCTGGCTTATGCTTTTGGAGGAATGGATAGATAGAACAAAGTTGGTGGCAAACTCTCCTTCAATTCAAGGTTTCAAACAATGGAATGATGATCATATTAATGAAGAAATAGATG
The DNA here is from genome assembly GCA_000404065.3 of Pinus taeda. Classification (NCBI taxonomy): domain Eukaryota; kingdom Viridiplantae; phylum Streptophyta; class Pinopsida; order Pinales; family Pinaceae; genus Pinus; species Pinus taeda. The sequence goes on along the minus strand of APFE030642129.1, from coordinate 188,016 downwards.
AAAATTTTTCTTTGTCCTTGTCTTCTTATCTAAAATCATTTGAGTGCAAGATAGAAGATAAGATGAAATTTTTGGATGAAGTTGCTAAGAACATTGAGAAAGACATTGAAGGTTTACAAGGTCAAATTCAATCATATAGTCATCATGATCATGATCATACTTTTCAAAAGCTTTCTATGGCAGAATACAAAGAGAGGGTGTTGCTTCCTTTCTCTTTTGAGATTGAGGAATAATACATTATTTTTGAAAATCAATTTGAGGAGCAGTTTGAGAGCACACAGCTGAAGCCTTATGCAGATGATCAAAGTATTGGTGAGTTGTCCAACGCTGCTGAATATCACAAGGAACATCAAACTCACCACTTTTTTTTTTGACCCTATAGCTGACTACATGGAAAAGATTTACTGTTCAGGCTTCCAGTTATATATTCATCTTGAAGAACAGTTACACCTCATGCTACCTTGGTTATTTCAGTATCTAGTTTATTTTTTCTTCAAGCACAGTCAACAGATTCAAGTGTCAGATCATATCGATGACTGGCTTCATTGAAAGTTTCATGTTCCTTGAGCTACAAGTGGATATTGCAGCTGATAGGGTAGGTAGGAATGTGCAAATAAGCTTAGGATAGGTTGACTGAGCATCTGTTTCAGTAGGTGCAATTTGAATTCTTCTTACAGAAATCATTAAAGGCTTGAGGAGTAGATTGGGCATAAGTTCAGAGTTTTATTCTAGAGGATGGATAGCGGCACTGGAGCTACAGGTTCTTAGTGTACCACAAGGGCACACTATCCCTAGTGGAGCCACTGTTATCACCCTAAAATTTTCTAAAACTTGGACAATTTACATTTGTTCCTAAGTCATAATGTTAGATGGTGGTTAAATCACTTTTATGGTTTTTAGAGTCTAAGTCATAGGGTTAGAGTCTCATTTCCATCATCAAATAAAGTTCAACAACCTTGTTTTACACTTTATGGGTCCCATATCATGTTTTGAAAGTTATATGTTTAGCCATTTAAAAAGAAATAAAAATTGAAACTAGCTACGAATCCACATTTTTGTAGCGCAGACAGTGTAAAAAACCAGTTTTGCGTCACGAAATCACTGAAGCAGCCTTTTTCAGCATAAAAGACTCTGTTTTATGCTTTTACTAGTCAACTTATAGAAGGGTTTCTGAGCATCTCAGAACTCAATTTTGAAAACTGAAAGAGGCTTTTCTTCCTAACATACTGAAATACAAAAACTTCTTTCAGTTTCTTAAAATTTTCTTTGAGGTGGGAGAAATTTATGGTTAAACTTGTGCTACGAAGTTGCTGAAAGCCAAGCTTTGTTTTCTGGTTTTAGCAGTTTTTTTCAATATCAGTTTCTAGTCACAGGAAAAGGTATTTTGGAATTATGAAGGAGGTCTATCTTCATAAACTCTCTATCTACAATAACCTATCTCACTTTCTTCATAAGTATTATCAGTTGGGAGATACTAAGCTTTCTTTGAAACCCTAATTTCAGAGAACAAATTTTTCCCGTTTTACACGTGTTTTTCATGGACAGATTTTGGACAGTTGGAGAAGTGTTTTAAAAAAACAAGAGAGGTTTTTGTTCTAGACAGCATGGAATACAAAAACCTCCTTCAATTTCATAAAATATGTCATGTATGAGAAGATCAAGGCTCTCTCCCACGTGCTAATTTTCAAAGATCCTAAGCCTAAAAACAAGGAAGCATGTTCCCTAATTTCTAGGGTTTATCATCAGCAGTAAGGTGACAAAGTGAGAGACTTCATCAAATTCGACCTCATGAGGTTGCAACTGTTAAAGAATGCATTCAATGTTTAGTTAAGGTGGTTTAGTCATAACTAGGAGTTGTACTCCTAATTGTATTAGGACTCTAGGACTGTTAGTTAGCTGTCAAATGCATTTAAAGGTTTGTTTTATGGTTAGAATAGGTGTCACTCATACCAAATTCGAAATCCCTTGAAGAGGGATGAGGGAATCCATGTTGTAAATTCTATATATAAAGCAAGAGGTTGATTTAGCAAAGGTTTGAAGACTTTTTGGCTCAGCTGCTGCTCTATGTGCAGACTGTGTATATTTTTAACCTAATGCAGAGTTTCTACTTAGACAACTCAAGATTCATGAAGAGTTCTTGTATTGTCTTATTTTGATGGCATCTTCCAGTACTTACATTGTAGTGGTGTTTACTTATGATACTCAGAACTCATCAATGATGCTCTGACTTTCTTCATAGATAAACTAACTGTGTTTCACTGCTTTATATTTGCATTTCTGCACTTGAACTCATAATGCCTTTACTTCCATGCTAGGTAGAATGTTTTGGCTTCACTACTCAGGATTCGAAGAGAGTTTTTAATGTCCTATTGTCTAATGGCTTTCCTCTTTCACTTACTTGTAATGGTATGAATAGATGTTACTTAGAACTCATCAATGATGCTCTAATTTTCTTCATGTATTTATAAATTGTGTTTCCTTGCATTGTATCTTTGTTTTGTTGATGTATAAAAACTCTCTATGCCCTGACTTTCATGTTAAGCTGATCTTGCTGTGGTACCGAAACATACTTTGACTCCATAGCCCAATGGTAGCCAGCCTTCATCTTTCAACCTATAAACATATAAAATCACAAACCATAGAGTTAGCCATCTATCCATATCTTTAATCAATATCATTAACCCTTTGAGAGAGCCCTCTTAGGTTGAGGAGGCTAAGCCTTAGCTAAAAGTTTGGTTTGAAATAGTTACACTAAGATAGTCTGATCAACAGCCTATCAGGGTCCTATTTTGGTGATAACAGGAAGGTCTATCTAACATCTAGTGGAATAGTCCATGCTAGATGTGATGGTCGTTATAACCAATAAGTAAAGAGAGATATGGCTAGCATCATGCAGAATAATCCACAAGGATGATACAACAATAACAACCATTACATCACATTCTCAACAAGATAAGCACTAAAATTATCGAAATAGTTAAACTATCTTAGTACATGTGACGCAAACATGAAATACAAATGTCCACAAATAGTCTTACAAACATTCATAAATCATGCATGAAGAACGTGTTGGCCTTAAAAGGCTTCTGTTATTAAGAAAAAGTTCCAAGACATATGTTTACATTGTACATCACTAGCCCCAGTAGTGGGACATTGGAGCCACTCCTTGTCCTAAAAGAACTAGTTGGTCTCTCTAATGCCTTGCGGGAGGAGCCAAGGTGAAAAGTCATTTTCTCGTATAACAAGGGGGTATATATAACCGAGGGTGATGCCTTCCCCTTGTGACTCTTTGACTACCCTCATGAATGTTAAACTTCCTACGACTTTTCAACTTACACGACTCTTCATATTCTGGTGTGTCCATTGGACTTTCACTTTAAAATACATTTGATTTACAATATAGATGGCCCATAATAGTGATGTGGCACATGAAAACTCATGACACGACTTGACACACACTGCTGACATAGAATATCTTGATGTTATGGAAATGTCAAGTCACTATTGTTGCTAAATGCTTGATGTGTTCTTGGATATGCTTTCTCTTATCCTCTGCAAAGATTGATGGTGCGGGGTATTCAAGTATCTTCGGCCTTGGAAGGTGGTCGCAAACTTGTGTCCCTTTGCTTGCTCTTGGTAGGTCCACTCATCTGTTTAGATAAAAATGAGTCTTTAGGCATGATTCCCTCCTTCTTCTCCTTCTTCATCATCTTGCCATGACTAAATAATGTACCTATTCCTGTAATTCACTCATGATAGGACGACATCAATTTGAAAACTCCCTACTCTAAGACGGTGCATTATTATCCATGAACTGAGCTTGGGACAAGTCACAGGTTGGGAGGCAGGGTTCAATGACTGTACATTGCACAATTCCAGTTGGCAGGGAGAGAGCTTGGTCGCTGAGATTGCGTAGAGTGAAACTTAGGCTTGATTAAGGAAATTTTGAGCACAATCCTCACTGGGGAGAAAAATTACACAGTGGCCATTGGGAGTCAAGATTGTGCAGTTCAGGCAAATAATGGATGATGCGGGATGAGACCTTGGGAGACAAATTTGTGCAACTTCCATAAGCAAGGAGGAATGGTTATTAGAGAGGCCTGGAGGACGAATCTGCCCAGTTCTTGAGGACAGTGAGCTTCGGCTGAGGGAGGGTCACTAGAGGGCACATCTGCACAGCTATAGAGGCTAAGGGAGGCTAGGCTCTCTGCTCATTGCGGGGTTCCAATGGGCAAGGGGAAATCTTGAGGACTGAAAATGCGAAGTGCGTAGTTCAAGGCAGATTGGGAGGCACAACTACACAATTATGGGGGTCAAGGGAGGCTACTGGACTCAGGAATTGCATAGAGCAATAGCCCTAGAGAACAGTGATTGTACACTGCACAGTTCCAGGTAACAAGGTCACATCAATGAGGGTTGAGATTACACAGTGCACAACTCAGACAAGGCTCGGTGAAGTTGGGTTTCCCGATCAGGAAGATTTTCCAAAAATGGCAAAGTGCAGGAGGGAGTTTGACTTGTGATGAACTTGAAATGTGACCACACACTTAGCATACATCGACGAAATGAAAACATAGACCATCGTAACAACAAACAAAACATTATCCCTTATGTGACTGTCTCATGACAAGAAGAGATAAGTGTGACACTTAAGATAGACTTCAAGAGATCGCGATACTTGTGTGACAATGTTCAAGACTTTGTGCATGAGTGCGACAGATGTTTACATGGTTAGGACAACTCATATACACAAAGGTCGACCTTCGAAACCACTAGAAAAGACTCGTGAACATGACATAGCGATCAACGCATGCCAAAAGGTGACAATTGATCCAAAAAGAGAAAGGGAGCAAAACACTTAGAGGAAACACATGGAATCACTTTGAGTGTTTTCAACCATACATGTCATTGAAGACATAATGATATGAAAATGATAAGCAATCCTTCATGCTACACTAAGAGGTGTATTTCAACTTCATGAAAGATGTGCATTGTTTTTTGTACCTACCCTCCAAAGGGTTATGAATAAGATGGAGTCTTCATGCGGTCCTGATCTTCTATCATACCTCAGGTTCCTTGGTCTTCTTATATGTTAACTATATTTTCTCCTTAGCTCCTTAAGTATCATCTAGCATGTCCTCCTTCTTCATCTCCTTCTTAGTCATCTTTCCATAACCTGGTAGAATTCATGTATCTGTAATCCACTCATTATAAGATGACATAAGTCTGATAAACCCCTAGTCTAAGATGTTGCATGATAATCCACCGACTGAGCTAGAAATGGTATTAGGTCGGGGGGGGAACATTTAGTGACTGGGCTGGATTGAGGTATAAGACTGCACAATGCTCACTAAGGGAAAAAAATCGCAGTGTCCACTGAAGGACATAATTTCGTAGTTTAAGCACGCATTGGTTGATGCGGGATGAAGCCCTGGAGGACAAATGTACACAGTTTTCAGAGGCAAGGGGGAATAGACAACATAGAGGCTTGGAGGACAAATCTGCGCAGTCCTTGAGGGCAGTGAGCTTCGACTAAGGGAAGGTCACTGGAGATAGCCTACGTGTAGTTTTGGATTCCAAGGGATGTTTGGATTTTTGGGCATTGCGCAGTTCCAATAGGAAAGGAAAAACGTGAGGGTTGCAGACACAAAATGCGCAGTTTAGGAAGGCTGGATGAGGCTAGGTTGTTAGAAATCCTCCGGAATTTGGCTAAGTGTGGGATCAGTGGAACTGATGTTAATAGTGATAAAACTTGACTGTGACCACACACTTGGACACTTAGTGATACAATATAGATCATCCGAAACATATGAAAACATACTTCGCTTAATGCAACAACATTTGTGGAAACTTACGAGAAGTGTGGCTCCGACGATAGAATTTTGGAGGATAATGACGACACTTGTGTAATAGTGCGTGAAACTTTGAAAATGAGTGCAAAACATTTCTATATGATGAGAACTCATTTTCATAAAGATTACCCCTTGAAGCAAACCAAAACTTCCCTTTGAATGAAAAGAGACAACTCCCATGCTCGAAGATGACACTTGCTATATAAAGATAAAAGTGTGAACGACTCTTGAGATCGAAGAAGGGAGCTTAAAATCATCAACTTACCAATAAGTGACTAAGGAACGATAGATCACAAGATCCACAACAGGCTCCAAAATTTGAGTGTAGGACAAAATTTTGGAGGGTGTTGCAGCCACTACAACAGATACCTTCAAACCCTCTCAAGGAATCATGTAAGGAGACCCTCCCTCACCCATATTCTTCATCCTTATAGTAGACAGATTGGGAAGAACCATTAAAGCAACCTCTCATCTTAACATCTTGAAAGGATTAATGGTTCGTGATGACACCCCTTTGACTCATCAATAATTTTTTTATGATACTCTCCTTCTTAACTAACACTTTGTTAGGGAGGCCAAAACTATTAGAGAAATCCTAGAGCTCTTTTAGGAAGCCTCTAGCACTACTATTAATATGGAAAAGTAAAGAATATTATTTTTTAACACCCCCCAAATCACCCAAGGAAACATCATCAGAATTCTTGGCTTGATGATAACCTCCCTTCCTTCCAAATACTTAAGGTGCTCCTTTCATTGATGTTGTTATCAAGTACTCCTCATGGAGGGAACTTCTGGGTAAACTCAATAACAAATTGGAAAGTTGGATATTCTGCCTGCTAAACATAGATTCCTGTCTTGTTCTCCACAAATTGGTGCTCCAGTACATGTCAATATATCTCTTTTCAATATTGGTTGTGCCCAAGTGGGTGTTGAAAAGAATTAAAAAATGCAAAGAACCTTCCTATGGGGAGGCAACAATCTCAAGCAAAAATGACGACTAGTCAAATGGGACTCCCTTTGCATGTCAAAAGTGGAAGGAGGCCTTGGTCTGCAAGATCCATAAATTATCAACAGGGTGATGGATGCTAAAATATGGTGGAGATGTGTTAAATACACATCAGATCCCTAGTTGCACTTATGACACATGAAATATAAAAAATAGTGGGAAAATAAGGACCTAATAGATTTGTCTTTAACTCCTAAAGGCTCCCTCATATAAAACTTGGCTAGCTAAAATAAATCCATAGTCCAAGCGCACAAATTTTGGGAAATTTGTGATGGTAAATTTGCAATATTCTGGGAGGATTCATGGCAGCAAATGCCTAGCCTAGCTAATAATTACCAACTCCCACTAAGACAAGAAAATTCCTAGAGATCAAGAAGAATTCAAGTATATCATTACTGGCTAGAAGATGATAACACACACATTCGATAATTTCAACACCGAATGATATGGAAAGGGGTTGGGAGCAAGGAAGGCTCTCAAAATCTGTGGAACAAACACAATAGCAAAATTATCAGGAAGAAAGAAGGGTCAAACATTATGCGTTGGAGCTACAAAAACGAGGGGACCTATACAGTCAAAGAATACTACTTAACATGGTATTCATTACAAGTCAACCCCAATCCCTTTTGGAAGGAGTCATGGTCCTATGGCCTATGACTGAAAATATCCACTTTCATCTAGTTCCTATCAAAGCGTAGAAACCTGACTTGGGAGAACATGATTGAAAGAGGTTTTGAAGGTCCCTCACAGTGTTATAAGTGAAAAAATAAGCAAGAACACATAAACCGCTTTCTTGACTCTGGTGAGGTAGAAAACTCCCTTTGGGAAAAAATTCTATCGGATTCAGAAGAATCAATAGAGTGTGAGGAGATGTTTTTCAAACCCTCAAGGCATGGGAAAAAATCTGTTCCAAAGCCAGGTTCTGAACATACTTTGAAGTTTGATACCAAGCCTGCCGGTTTGGGAAATTTGGAAGGAATGCAATCAATGCATATTAAATGACAGGTACAAAACCGTGGAGGGTATCTGGCTACTCTTCCACAAGAATGCAAAGGAAACACTATTTCTATCTTGCTGGGAATAAAAGGACTTCCAACAACCCCTCCCCCCCAAGGAAAAATAAATCTTGGCTTGGAGGGAATTCTACCAACCTTTCCTCTCAACAAGAATTGTATGGCTTACATCAAAAGATGCAAGCACTGATGTTTGGTTACCTCCTCCTGAGTATCATTATAAATTGAACTTCGACAAAGCTTCAAAAGGTAACCCAGGGGAGACCACAATAGGAGGAGCCATCATAAACTGCAGGGGAAATATCATTAGTGTGTACAAAGGCTACATAGGGCATGAGAGCAACGACACAATTGAGTTGGAAGCCTTAATCCAAAGACTTCTTATAGCTAGGATCAGACGCTACCACCCCCTCATCGTTGAAGGTGACTCTCAGTTAATTATTCAATCAGTGAAGAAAATCCACTTTGGATCCCATCTCGTTCCTCTGGCTAGCATTTGTATCCAACCTTGCAACAACTAGCTCAAATTCTCTCCCATTAAGAGGCTATAATTTTCTCCCATGTGAGGCACAAGGCGAATTCACTAGCGGACTTCCTAGCCAACAAAGGGGTTGAGGAGCACACCCAATGTGTAGACATGAACCTTGATTTCCCTCTAATCGCTATTTGAGCCTCTTAATGCTCAAACATTGTAAAAAGTGATTTAAGGACCCTAGATTTGGGTGTAAAGGCTGAGATCAGCGACAATTATGGCATCCATGATAGGTCACTCCAAAGCATTAATGGTGGGAGGATAGCAAGTATCCCACCTACCATCACCACCCATGACCACATTCCCTTCTCAAGGTGGGTTTTTGGGATGATAGAGCATTTGTAATCAATGCAAAATTGGAAAGAGATACAGGGGTTAACTACACTGGTGGTCCTTCAATCAACTATTTGTAGTGTTGAGAGAGACGTGAAGTTGAGCAATGACAATGAAGGAAACTTACATATGGTTACCATGGTTAGTGAGCGGGGTTGGCCCAAGCAAGGAGGCAACGAAAGAGGCTATTAATCTCAGCCTCCATGGCATGCACCAAGAGCTTATAGATTTGATGAGGACCTTCTGCTTCATATCAAATGGATGGTTGCTGAGGTGGAAGTAGAAGAAATTGGAAATATATGCAGTGGTCATTGTACATCGCAAAATATGCTTGGAAGGCATCTAAGAGACCATGAAGGCATTTTGAGGGTGGAGGAGAACTCTTGACTTAAACTTCCACCTTGTCTAGGCAAGGTTTTCTCTGCATGTCCTGGATGGAGCATTGGGAATCTAGTTCCCCCCTCTTCCCATGCATCTTGCGACTTCCAATTCTTTGGACAATTTTGGCTCTCCCTCTCCGAGTTCCCCAAACTTGGTTCTTCATGGTGCTCAACTTCCCACTCCTAAGAAGTTGGAGCTAGTAAAAAGGGAGGAGAGGACCACATAAAATTTGGGACTATTGAACAATGATCGGAAGGAGCGAGCCATTAGCAGCAAGGTAGCAATTGCTTACATGGTGATGGAAGAGACACCACAATAAGCTGCTGACGCCTGCTTTGGAGGAATGACAATCAAATGGGAAAGACCAACATGGTTGTCGGAAGGCTGGACAATCCATTGAGTTAACTTCCAACATGTACAAGAGTGCCCTCAAGAACCAAGAAAGATTTCTTCAATTTTCTCTGGTTTTTTTGCATATTAACTTTGTTTTCGATGTTAAAATTTTGCTACAAGACACTAAAAAGACCATCTAGTTTCCCAACCTTGAAAAAATGGTCTTCCCCACTAACACTCTGCTAGTTTCATTAACAAGTTTTTTTATTTTTAAATAGACTTAATCCAAACAACATCTATAAACAAATTTACATACTTGTATACTCAATAAATTACCAATAATATAATACATTCTCTTAAAAAAAACTTATAATAATTAACCTAACAATTAACTATACCAATAAAACTTATTCCATTCATCACTCTATTTATATATATATATATAGAAGACGAAATGGACAATGACATTAAAACATATAAAAAAGATGCCATAGTGTAACAAGTAACTTATTGTGATGTAATCAACATAACAACTAAGTGAGCCAATGAGAATTATTTAATTCATGACTTGGACAATTGAAGATAATTTCTCAACTACACTTCTTTATAAAGGGGCGTCTAAGAAATAATCCGGTTAAAAACTGGATTGGCATTCGGCCTACCCAAAGCAATGATGGGAAACTTCAATATTTGAAAATTTTGAGTGCAACAAAGCAATCACAGGAACATATGCATAATAGAGAGATTTCTGCACCTGTTTGGCTTCATATTTATACATAATAGCATGTTAAAGGCCATTAAATTGTTAGCTATTATACCATCAGCGAGGAGTGTTTAATAGAGTCTTCTAATTTGATACTAAAGTAATTATTTTCACCTCTTACTTAGGAAGATTCAGAGGTGTTTTACACATATATATCTCTTAAATATGTATATAATTAAGATTTGATGTTTGTTTTAATTATTTATTATATATGGTATTAAGTATTTAGTTTTGTTTTACCGAAAATTTCTGCTATTTTGAGAATTTAATTTTTGTTATTTTTTATTATTATTGAAATTTATTTATTTGTAAGGTGATTAGTTGAGTTTATTTTGAACTGTTTAGAAATTCCATTCTACTATTATAATTTTTTATTTATTTAATTTTATTTTATTTTAATTTATTATCATTTTATTATTTTTTTTATTATCATAATTATAGTTTTTTTTTTTTTTTTTTTTTTTTTTTTTTTTTTTTTTTTTTTTTTTTTTTTTTTTTTTGTTTTTTTTTAAATGATATTATATAAAAAAATATTTTATAAATTTAAGTATAAAATTACATATATTAATAAAAAATAAAACACACGCACATATATATTAAATTTCATATATCTTAATATAAACAATATGAGTTAATAACATTTCTTAATTTTTAGTGATGGCATTCAACAATACAATATTTTATTAGTTGTTTTATTTTTGTGATGAAATCTGTCTTTGTTATTTTTTAGATTAATTAAGCTATATGTAAGTTAGTGACAAGTACTAGTTACTATATAGCCCTTGTTTATATATCAGCCCTTTTCAATTATAACTTATAATTAAGATAAACATAATATATTAAGAGACTAACCTCTCCTTGCTACACTATGATTTACATTATTATTATTTCCAAATTAAAATATTTATATAGATTATAAAAACCTTCATGAGATATGATGACTATATGTTATATAGAGTATATATGTATTTTAATTATTATTATTTCCAAATTAAAATATTTATATACACTGTAAAAACCTTCATGTGATATGACTACTAAATGTTATGGAAAGTATATATGTGTGATGTTTGAAATAGTTACAGGAAGGTTGGAACTAAGTTTTAATAATAATGGATGTAGGTTTAATTAATTAATCTAATTTATATATAATAAACAAAATTAGATATTGGATAATAATAATAAAGGAAATTCCATAAAGAATTCCAAATTTTACAGGAGTAATGAGTGATGAGGAACTTACTTGTAAGATGAAGAAATCTACTTATAATGATGGGAACACAAAATAGTTAAGTTTAAGTTTTTGATTTTTTTTTACTGCAACCAACATGTGGGGGATGACTTTACACCCAACCATAGATTCAGGTGCATAATATCTTTCTGCAACTGGCCACCCTTGAGCTCTCAATCAACTACCTATGCTAATGCCTAATTATCGATTTCCCATAATTCCCATAGAAAATATATCTCACATCCTTCTCCTAATTCATTAAAAGAAGCTTTTTCATTGTTAGAAATTTTCGAAATAAAACTGTGTTGATGATTTGCGTCTCCAACTTTGTGGGGTGGACACTCCACCCATTATCAAGGACATGAAAGCTTTAAAGATATTATTAACAACTGCTAGGAGAGAGATTATATTGGATGGGTAGGAACTAGTTCAACATATCTTTAAGGCTTCCATGTCCTTATAATGATTGGAGCATCCACTTGAAACATTGGACACACAAATTATCAACACAATTTTATTCCAAAAATTTCTAACAATATGAGCAACTATGAAAATCTACATTAATAGAACTCTTTTATCCAAAAAAAAATGGAAGAGAAAACTCCACACATATTTCAAAATGAAAAGCTCCATGCATATAATCCACTTGTCAACATATTTTTTTTTTTATTTTTACCTTAACCTTATCTTAATTTAACTACTCTTTTATCCAAAAAAATAAAAAAGAAAGCTCCATGCATATAATCCACTTGTCAACCTATACTTTTATTTTTACTTAAAATTATTTAATTTATTTTTTTCATATTTGTTTCACCTATTTTTAATATTTATTAATAAACAATTTGTTAATATTTATCTGAACTTCATTTTTTATAATAAAATAAAAAACATATAGAGCATTGAAAGTATACACATTGTGCACTCCCCATCCCAAATATCCTAACTATGATAGAAAGTAGAAAATCACTCCACATCCTATATATTTACTATGATGAAAGGTAAGATAAAAAAACCACTTCCACATCCTATATACCTAACACGATGGAAAATAGATAAAAAAACATTTCCACATCCTCTATACTTTACAAATAATGGAAAGTAAGAAACAAAAAAACAGAAATATATAATATATATAAAAATGCTTCACTTTATTGTAGGAAATAAACTATGTTATGTAAAAAATTGAAACATCCAACCATTAAATGTGAAACTCCATTCATGTTATTGTATCCATACCATTTTTAAACAATGTTTAATAGTTTAAATTTTAATTTTATAATTTTTTTATAAAATAATATATATATATAATATATAAAAAATTTGTTATAATATAAATAATAAAATATAAAAGAACTTGTTAAAATAATTTAGAAGAAGCTATATATAAATAAAGTAGGTCAGATCTTTTTGAGGGCGAAGAAATGAAGAACTGGAGGGCGAACATGGTAGAATTAGGGTTTAGTGCAGGTTAAAAATCCTCAGTCGGCAGTCATGGCAGGGCAGTTAACCGTGAATTGTGTTTTTCATGAGTGCACTGGGGTGGGTCTTCACCTTTCTCATAAAACGATGTATTGTTAACGGGTTGTTTTGGCGGACAACAATTTGGAGACCCGGAACTTTAGGCTTCCTTGTCGCGGAGTCTATCAGCATAGTTTATACCTGAGGGGTTTAAGTTTCATTCGTGGCTTGCTTGAGTTATACCTTAGCTATTTGCGGTTTTGGATGGTTAAGTTTATTTGTTTGCCCCTAGATGGTTTTGGTCCCCCACTGACATACTTGTAGGCAGCTGTCAACTCGGTTTCTCAACAGTTATGGAGGTCAAAGACGTTTTTTCCACAGGTTCTTCGGAACATCTGCCAATATGGCCTCAGACCGGGTCAATAGTGGATGATTATTTAACATTTGAGTACGAACTTGCTTCAGAAGTTGATGCCCTACCTTCACTCTCTTAGCAGCACATACCCTCTATCTCGATTGCACCATAAGCAACGACCATCCGGGAATACACAGGCCCTCAACCTCTCAGGGAACCCTTATCGGAGGTCTTTTGTGGGTGAGCGCTAGACACACAGACCCTAGGGCCGGTTTTAGGTTTGTATCCTGCGGGGACTGAGACGGATAAACCCGTGTAAGGTTTACCTCATGCACCAGATAGCAAGGCGCTGACCCTTTTTTGCTCCTTAAGATGCGAGGAACCCTCCACAGGGAAACTTCACAAGAATAGGCATTATCACAGGGTATTTCAACAATCTAAAGCCAAAAGGACCATTGGCTGGGAAGGACAAGGCTGCACTTGCGGATGGTCTGGAGGATAGGGTGGTGGCAGAATTGAACATCAAATAAACAGAGATTTCAAAAAGAAAAAAGCGCCTCCCTCCGAGTAGCAACGAAATCTTCTTAAAACTTGCCGAAGACACTCCATTCAGTGAGGCAATGGACTCAACAGAAAAGGTTTTGGTTGGGCGTGTTAGAGTTAGACATTACAACGTGGAGCGACTTCAGAAGTGGACGATGGAGCTCTGGGGACACCATCTGTCAGAACCCCCTGGAGTACAAACCTTTGTGAGGGGTTGGTTTGCCCTGCGTTTCAAAAGCCTTGCCCATACCAATTGGGTCCTCTCTACAATATGGTACATTGATCATGCACTAGTCCTCCTTCGAAGGTGGACTCTGATGTTTGATCCAGAGACTGAAAAGGTGGGGGCTGGACCGGTTTGGGTACGTCTCCCGGGTCTTCCCTGTCACTTCTGGACAGAGCAGATATTCAGGCACATTGGGGATGCCATGGGTTCATACCTTACACATGATGAATCTTTTATCTCGACAGGAAGAATGGCTTATGCCAGAATCTTAGTACACATGGACCTCTCGGGAGGGCTCTCGAAGTATATCAACATTCAGTGGATGGATGCGGCGAAGAGGTAAATGCTGGACTATGAGGGGGTATCTTTTAGATGTAGACGCTGCCACAAGGTGGGGCACCTTTTCAAAGATTGCCCTCTGAACAAGTGGAATAACAGGAAGTCAGCGAGAAATTTTCCTCAGGTATCACAGGAACAGGATGCTCTGTCACATGGAGACCCAACTAGAGAGGAATTGCCTCATGCCTCTGAGAATTTTCATAGGATTTCTACTCCACACTCTGGGGCAACGGGCACATTATCGAGCCCTGGTTTGCGATCTGTGGAACTTGCTTAGAACACTCCGAGGAAGTGTGGTCGGCTGCCTCACCGTCCCCCTCCTCCAGTTCCTGGCATTGTCGTGGCAGCCTCGAGAGATTCCAATACTTCGGGTATGAATTCATTTCACTTACTCACCACACAATGCTTTTCTGATATACATAATTCAATATTTGAATAGTTATTGAGTCAGGGTACTGATATCCCTATGGAATCCCCTGTTCCACAGCCCTCAGCATCCTTGACAGCGACCTTGGTCCCAAGATACAATACTCAGTCTCGATCGAGGCATTCGCCACAAGACTAGGTTGGATTGGATATTCTCCTCCCCCTCCCCCCTACCTAATCCTCCCAAGGCCATCCTTCTGATCTCAAAATCGCACAAGCACAAGCTGATGTAGACTATCACTGGGGTTCTTAGAGCAAGAACAACCCCATCCGAACCCCCTCCATGAAGATACTATCCTACAATTGTAGAGGGCTTGCTAGACCCAACAAAAAACTAGCACTCCATCGGTTACTCTCTGCCGACTCCTTGGATGTCATATTCCTCCAGGAGACCTTGGGTCAATCTAGTGATATAGCTAAAACCCTTGAACACTATCTGTCGGGTTGGATATTTTAAGGAATGGATGCACATGGCTGCTCTGGAGGTCTTGCTTTGGGTTTAAATACTAGAACTATCAAAGAAATCAGCTGTTGGGGAGGACAGGGTTTAATTGGGGTTGATGTTCACTCTACTGAGTTGGGGACCCCCTTCAGAGTTTTCAATATTTATGGGCCTTGTCTGAATCACCCTGTATTCTGGGATCGCCTTCTTGATTTGGACCTATTTTCGGCTGATAACCTGATAGTTGGAGGGGATCCAAAAATTTTAATAGGTCATTCTGAATCTTGGGGTCAGCGTGCACAAAGGGACTCACTCTCAGACTACTTCTCTTCCATATTGGAACTACACCATCTGATAGACATTCCTACTGCAAAATTACAGGCCACTTGGAGGAATAATAGGGTGGGAGATAATGGACTTGCAAGGAGGCGGGACATGTTTCTTATCAAGGAGCAGGTTATGGATATGGGGCTTAATATTAGGCAATGGGTTGGGACAAGAGGGCTCTCAGATCACTTTCATATTTATATGGAAATGGGACGTGGTAGAGATAGGCCGAAGGGTCCTTTCAAATTCAGTTCTACCTGGCTCAAGGATGCATCATATATCAGCATGGTCACATATTTCTAGAAATCAAACCCTCCAGGGGTTGGAGGTACTACTTCGGCTAGATTTATTCGTAACCTAACTGAACTGAAGAAGATGTCTAAAATCTGGGCCCATCAAAAAAGACTTCAGGATGATCAATCACTGAGACTAATTGAGAATGAACTGGAGGTATTTGAAAAAGAGCTGGGAGGGCTATATAGATCAGAGGAGCACAATAATAACATCACATCCCTTTACTCAGCCCGTGGTAATATTCTCAAAGAAAGGGAAGACAAATGGATATTGAGGAGCAGAGCCATCTGGATACAGGAGGGGGATGCAAATACACAATTTTTTCATAAATTTGCCAATGGGAGGAAAGCTATCAACACTATTTGGCAAATGCAAGATGAATAGGGAAGGACAGAAAACACTTTCCCTCAGCTTGCCTTACTTGGAAGCTCACACTTTAAAAATGCCTATAGTGACCCCAAGGAGATTAATTTAGCAGAAATTATCAGGGTTGCTCAGCTGTTCCCTAGATATGTGGAGCAGGATGATGAGGAGGAATTGATACAGGAGGTCACTTTGGGGGAGTTGGAGGACACTTTAAAATGGTTCAGCAAGGACAAAAGCCTTGGACTTGATGGTTGGTCCATCGAATTTTATTTGGCATTTTTTGAGTTGATTGGACCGAATCTCCTCAAAGTTGTGGAGGAGTCAAGGGTTTCGGGACGTTTCGAAGTGGCCATTACATCCACTTCCATTGCTATGATCCCGAAGGCTGACAATCTGTCCACTTTCGATGAATTCCACCCCATTTCACTCTGTAACTGTTTATAAAAGATAATTGCCAAAATTATAGCAAACAGATTGAAGCCTATCTTATCAAAGCACATCCTACCTAAACAATTTGCATTCCTGAAGGATAGACAAATTCATGAGGCGATTGGGACTGCTCAGGAAGTATTACACACTCTCCATAGCAAGAAAGGAAAAGGTATGATTATGAAGGTGGATTTATCTAAAGCCTTTGACAAGGTGAATTGGTTATACCTGAGAATGCTTCTTGCGCACCTTGGTTTCCCTTTTATATTCATTAAATGGATTATGGGATGCATCACTAACATTCCTTTCAGTGTATTGGTCAATGGGAGTGCATCCCCTTTCTTCTCCTCAACTTGTGGATTGCGTTAGGGGTGTCCTCTCTCCCCACTGCTTTTCCTCCTGATTATGGAAGGACTTGGAAGGATAATAACGGAAGAGCATAGAAGAGGCAGACTCACTGGTATTAAGATTACATATGACTGCACTTTTACACACCTTCTTTTCGTGGATGACGTGTTGATATTTCTCAACGGAAGCATGGGGGATATAACATCGATCAGAGATATATTTTCCTTATTTCAAAAGGCCACATGGATGATCATTAATGAAGGAAAATCTACATTGACGGTTGCAGCTTGCTCACGGCACGACATTTATTATGCCCTCCACAGATTCAACTTTTCATCGATTGCTCTGGAGGAGGGGTTGAAATATTTGGGATACAAATTAAAGCCAATAGGATACAAGATTGCAGATTGGACTTGGCTCATTGTAAAGTTGGAAAAAAGGCTTAGCATATGGTACGTAAGATTCTTATCTCGTACAGGCCGTTTGACACTCATCAAGAGTGTCTTGGAGGTGACCCCGGTTTATTGGATGTCTCTGGCTTGGATTCCTTGGGGCATTCTGTCGAGGATACAAAATCTTTGATGTAGATTCTTATGGAGGGGTAATCAACCGGGAAGAATATATGCATGGGCAAAATGGGATGCCCTCACACTTCCAAAAAAATGGGGTGGCTAGGGTCTAAAAAAGCTTGATGATTTTTCCTCAACCCTGGTAGCTAAGCTTGGTTGGCATTTGGTAGCTTCGAACAGTCTGTGGAGAAGGGTGGCCTACTCGAAATATATCACCCCGACTCATGTACTGGAATGGATTAGAAGATCGACTAGACTCTATACATGTATTTCAATTATTTGGAAGGCTTTCCTGAAAGCTTTGGATCCCATCTGTGCTGGCATCACCTGGAGAATTCATTCGGGGAACAGGGTACGCATTGATATGGACCCATGGATTGGCTGTGGGAATACGCACAGATTACCTCTAGATCTCTTATTGCACCTAAGGGAGCAACAAGTTACTCACCTTGCACACATTGCTGATGAGATCAACACCACATTTCTACAACAGGCATGGAAAACAGATCTTCAACTCAACATTCCTCCACCATGGCAGTAGCACTGGAGGAACTATATACAAGCCCTCCTAGAGGTCCATATCCGATTGACAGGAGGTGATGACGAGATTATCTGGGCACTGGCAAAATCAGGGAGATACACACCAAAGGAGGGATACATTGTGCTGGCTGATACAAGAAAGCCTCCCATTCTTCACAAGTGGTGGAAACACCTCTGGAAAATCAAGGCGCCTCCAAGATCCAGATTATTATCGTGGTGCATCTTGAGAAATAAAATCCCAACGGGGGATAACCTGATGAAGTGATCTTTCTTTGGCCCTCACTAGTGTCATTTTTGCAATAAGGATGGTGAATCTGCTTCCCACATTTTCTTGAACTGCCAAGTCATTCGCCATTTATGGAATCTTGTATCATTCGCTTTACCCTCAAATTTTAACTAGCAACCGGGCACACTGGTCGATGTTGGGAACATTTGGTATTCCTCCATCACTCCTCACAAATTGAGAAACCTCCCCTTGTTATTTTGTTGGGTTGTCTAGATTACTCGCAATCAGCTTATATCTCAAAATTCCCCTCCTAGGTGGTCTATCATTGCTGCCTTGATCAAAGCGGATTATGACCTCATCCTTGATGACCCGCCCATCAAACCCGAATCATCACACAAGAACTGATTGATCCTAACTGACCTTGGGCATATTTTGATGGGGCTGCACAAGATGAAGGATGTGGGGTGGTGCTATCCTGCACCTATCTGAGAGGCACTCTTACAGTCTATCCATGGGATTGAGAGGGGGCACAAATAATTTTGCTGAACTTTCAGCGACCTTTTATATCATCTGTTTTGCTTTGGAGAAGAACTTCCATGCTCTTCAACTATTCGGTGACTCTAAGATTGTATGCGATTGGTTGAATGAGTGTTCTTATTGCTGGTCTTTTTCATTTAGACACATACTAGATGAAGCATTAAGATTGATCTCCAATTTTGATTCTTTTCATGTAATCATATCTACAGGGAGCGGAACACAGAGGTTGACCGTCTTTCCAAAGAAGGTGCGATCCGGGAGCAGGGCATCTGACTGATCAATGAACAGATCGATGGAGAAAACTACCAATACTATCACAGACCCTTTATGGACATACTGGCTTAATTTTTGGACAATGTTTTCAAATTATTGTACATATTTAATTTGCTGTTTATGAACTGTCATGTGGCCATTATGATTGGCACTGCACATATTTTTGGTATTATCTCCCTGCGTGGACCAAGATAATATTTACATGGCTGTTTCGTTGGTAATATTTTTGGACTCCTCCCTGACTCTGTTTGGGCTACTACGTCGTGTGTCTTAGGTAGTAGGATTTGATGTTTCTTTGGATCTGTTTTATATCGATAGAAATATCGGCATATGCATATGCATCTACAAAATTTAGTTTCTTACCACTAATAAAATTACGAATTTTTCCATGGGAAAAAAAATAAAGTAGGTCAAAATAAATTAGATTATATTTTTAGTTGAAATGCAATTGAAATTGTATTATATGTGAATTTAATAATGCTAAATATAAAACACTTTTTATATTTGAAAAAAATGAT
>APFE030642129.1:154011-166408 GCA_000404065.3 Pinus taeda | reverse complement strand
GAAGTCTTTTTTTTGTCGTTCAAAGTAATTTCATTAGATTTTCAGAAAAAAAAAGTGTTTACAAAAATCATTTCAACAAGTTCTTTTCTCTCATTCTGAATAGATTTGTTGAGATCGGGGCCTGGAGGAAACCATAAAAAGCAGTTGACATCCATTATTTCCAATAGGCATTGTAGCCTTAGCATACTAAAAGAGAAAAGAAAGATAACCAGGAGCAATGACAACATATCAAGGAGGGGGATTGGGGGGCATTACTAGGGGTGCTGCAAAATAACCGACATGCTCATGCATATGAAAATCTATGTGTTCCTCCCTTGCTTCCAAGCTGCAAAGATGGTCATTGGTACGATGGTGGCTGCGGCGACAGCTGTTCAATTGTTATAGAATTTCATTTTGACTGTATTGGATGTCATTTATGTAAGCCATAAGCTCATTGTGATCTCCATAGTGGTGGTTCCTGAGAATATCCATGTTAATATAGATATTCCAAAGCTGGTCAGCAATGGGCTCCAAAGTGGTAGGAGCCACAACATGGCCTGGGGAATGCGCTGGTGAGATGACGATTGCTTCTTTAGTCTCCTGGCTATATGAAGTATCCAAGGGTGAGATGTGGCCAGGCTCGGGATGCCCTGCGCAAAGATGGTTCCCTCCCCCTAGACGAGGCCAACCCCATTGGCGTGGCATACTGAAGTGCTCGAGGCGAAACCTCCGACAAAGGGGGGAGGCCAGAGAAAGCAGTTTACATTACCTGCAATAAACAAAGTAGTCAGACCCATGGAAGTGACACTCTTGAAGGATGCAGACCAAAAACCAGTAAACATATATAATGACATAAGGGGAACCTGTGATTATCCAGTCTTAGGGCTAGAATATGTTAAGAGCCTTCCTCAACCCCCCCAGACTCAGTTGAAAACACCCTTGCGCCCAGGCGGTAGATAACTAACACCCTTGACCTTCATCTTTATCTGACAACAATGCCACTAGGAGGGCATAATAAGGCCCATGATAACACCCTCCCACTGATAGAAGCTAAGAGAATTTACCAGAAAGAACCAGGACAAAGCGCAAGCCCAACTAGACATTGAATGAACTCCCCAATTATGAGTGCGAGCACTAAAACATACATGAACAAATACCTTTCCCCAAATTGTAGGCAAAAGCTTCGGACGCTCCAAAAACTTACATTCCACGAATGAAAACTGAAGGCGTGAAGACGAAGAAGCACCCAAGCTGATCTAGGTGGATATTGGTGGCCACTCGCCTATTCCACCTAGACCTCCAGTCAGTTTCATAAGTTTCCTTGGTTATTGCAACATTTACTATTTTTGGTAGTTTTTCGGGTCCTGAACTTCTGGAGCAGTTTTAACCCCCTAAACGATGATTTTTTTAGGTACGCAATAGGTCCATGGCCATAGCCACGAGCCTTTTGCAAATCCATTAGTGCTCAGATAGATGTTTCCAACAAGGTATCATATGCGCCAAATGAAGATAATCTGACTAAGTTACGACCTTAGGAATTTGTTTCCCAACTAACCCTAACTAGGCCCACAAACTCTTAGCATCTACTGGGGATAGGGTTTTGGTTGTTTAGGGTTTTCCCTTGTTGTTCAATAATAAACAGGCCCTTGAGCCTCATTGTAACATAGTTCATAGGCATGTGGTCGCCACATCTCTTCTCAGAGATAAGCTACCATTGCCCAAGCTAGTTTATTTCCATTACTTTTTGTAAGCATATTTCAGTATTTGATATTAATGAAATGAAGTTTTATTTCTATTGCATCTATGTGTTTATGGTTATATTTGTGATTTGTTGTGTTCCCATTTAAGTTTGAATCAGTGGTATCAGAGTGGTCTTCTCTTTCTCTGTTTTTATTTGGATGTCCCCAACAAGTTCAGGATATAAGGAGTTAGGGCTCAAACTCGTTGAACCTTTGCAAGGTGATCCTCATAAATCTTGACAGCCTCCCATGGCAGAAGAGAATAAAGACGAGGGGGCAGGATATCCTTTCAAAATATTTCTTGAAGAAGCCCTCGAGTGATAGAGGAACGCGATGATGGAAAACTTTGCCCAGATCCTTCAGTGGCTACCCAAAGGTGACACATCTTCTTCCAACAGCTACTCTGGAAGTGCCACACCCTTTAAGGTAAAAGTTAACTTTTACATCTCCATATTTGAAGGTCAGATAGATGCAAATGCCATAGATAAATGGTTAAATCTACTAGAAGGATATTTTTTTGTTCATGATTTTTCCGGTCGGGAAAAATATTACTTTTGCACTTCTCAAAGTTGCCCCACACATCAAGGGTTGGTGGGAAATCTATTGTGAGAAGAAGGACGAAAGTACACCCTCACTATTTTCAGCCGCACCCACTTTGGATTCATTTCGACATGCTATCAAGGAGCAGTACTATCCTATAAGGAGCTATGAGGATAAATACATAAAGTGGACCACGCTGCGACAGGGAAGGGACCAAGGTGTGCAAGAGTTTACCAATGTTTTTCATACCCTTCGCACAAAGTTGGGTATCAAGGATTCTGAGCGACATTTGGTACTCAAGTATCATGACTATCTACATAGATACATCAAGGACGAGATGGAGTTCCTGGACATCTCCTCGCTTGGCATGACGTACTGATACACTGTCAAGATTGAGAAAAATTTTAAAGAGAAGAAGCGAGACTTTGGATATGAGAATCTGAAGCAAGGGAAAGGTGCCCCCAAACTGCATAACAAAGGACAAAGCCAAGGTGGGGTGACTCGGGACAACTTTCCGAAGCCAAAAGAAAAGAACAACACCCCGAAGACAAAGAAGGACACGAGAAAATGGCGTGAGTTCCATAAGAGCTCTACTCACAACACAAGTGAGTGTCGGGCCAAGCAGTTACTAGTGGCCAAGCTGAAGGCTTCAGAATTAGACACATGTTCCGATTATGAGTTAGAACTTGACAAGGGGAATGACGAAGGGAAGCAGATCATTGACGCAGAGCCGAGTGCCATCATGGCCACCACCAAGATCCAGAAGAACAAACCTGAAGATCCAGAGGAGGGGGAACGACTCTTCCACTCACAGATGTGGGTGAAGGGTTCTTTGATGCAATTCATTGTCAACAACAAGAGCCAAAAGAACCTCATTTTAGTAGAGTTCTTGAAGCGCCTGGGTCTATCGACTACAACAAATCCACAACCATACACCATCGGGTGGCTTCACCAAGGAAGAGATCTCAACATCATCCAATAGTGCCGCCTTCCCTACAACATCAAGCCCTTCACGGATGAGGTACTGTGTGATGTTGCTCCTCTTGAAGTTTGTGATGTATTATTTGGAAAACCATACTTGTGGAAGTGAGATGTTGTATATGGGTCTAGACCTCACTTTGTGATTATTACTTGGGAAACAAGTTATACAAGATACTGGAGGTAGCCCTGCCTACCACTATCTCTTTGATCTCTACAAAGAAATGTAGTAAGATCATATCACAGACCATGAAATTCGTTTTCCTTATGAATCACCTTAAGGGAATGAAGAAGATTGTGGCCACGAATTCCAAACAGGGCTCCTCTGCACAACAACAGCTAATGGACAAGGTTGTGGAGGAGTACAAAGACATTTTTTCCTCACCTATGGGGTTACCTCTGCACTGTCAGGTCAAGCACTCCATCGATCTGAACCTAGGCACGCCGCTACCCAATGGACTGATCTATCGATGCTATGTTATGGAGAACGATGAGATGAAGAGGCAGATTCAAGAGCTTGTGCAGAAAGGGAACATCAAGCCAATCTCATCACCCTTAGGGAGCCTGATTGTATTGGTACAAAAGAAGGACAAGACCTGGAGACTCTATATGGACTATTGGGCGCTGAACAAGATCACTGTTCTGAATAGGTACCAAATCCCATGGATTGAAGATCTTTTGGCCAAATTAAGGGAGGAAAATACTTCAGCAAGATTGACTTGAAGTATGGTTATCACCAGGTGCCTATCAAACCATCTGATGTGTGGAAAACCGCTTTCAAATCCAAGGAGGGTCTTTTCGAATGGTTGGTCATGCCTCTCGAGTTGACGAATGCCTCGAAACCTTCATGAGGTTGATGGATGACATCTTGCGACCCTTCACCAATGAATTCATGGTGGTATATTTAGATGACATCATGATCTTTATCTAGAGTTGGGAAAAGCACCTCCACCATATTCGACTTGTCCTTCAAACCCTGTGACAACACAAGCTGTGTGCCAATATGGAGAAATGCACTTTTGGCATGAACCGGGTTCAATATATGGGGTACATCATTGATGAGCAGGGTGTGCATGTGGACCCAACCAAGATACAAGTGATTCTGGATTGGTCGGCCCCAACCACTCTAACAGAGCTTTGCAACTTTTTGTGCCTTGCCAATTACTACCGTAGGTTCGTGTTGGAGTTCTCTCATATCACTTGGCGTTTAAGTCAAGCCACTAAGGGTAGAGTGAAAGAAAATTTATTTTGGTCTGAAACCCAACAATAAGCATTTGTGGACTTGAAGCAACGCCTCTTCTCTGCACCAATGCTCACATTACCAGACCTGTAGCAACCATTTGAGATTGAGACAGATGCCTCCGACTATGCTATTGGTGCGGTTCTTACTCAACAAGGGCATCCAATGGCTTACCATAGTGAGACACTTTCAGACACAGTTGGAAGGTATCCCACCTATGACAAAAAAATGTATTCCATTGTGTAGGCCTTCCATTAATGGAAGCATTACATTATGGGGAAGGAAACAATCATCCACACATACCACTGACCCCTGCAGTTCATACAAAAACAAGGGAAGTTGCAAAATGATAGCCATTAGAAATGGTCCACATACCTACAAAAATTCTATTTGAACATTAATTGCAAGAAGGGTAGCACCAATAATGTTGTAGACTGCCTCAGCCGACCACCAGTCGTGGCGCTGGCCACTATGCTCGACTCCTATGGGCACGAGACTTTAGGGTGGCCGCATCTTTACAAGAGCGATCAAGAATTCAACAACTCATACAAGACACTCCTGGAAGGTAAGAAAGTTCCAAAATTTCACCTCGAGGATGTTATGTTATGCAACCTGGGACACATTTATGTTCCTTCAAGCGAGTGGGCCAAGATGATGTGGGAGGTGCACTACAGTTGGGTCGGTGGATATTTCGGAGTAGAGAAAACAATGAGAATACTGCAAAAGTATCTTTATTGGCCGAACCTTTGTTAGGATGTTGGGAGGTACATTATCCTGCACTCCTTGCGCCATGGATTACATGTCAGACCTTCCTTCTTCTAAACACGACAATGACAACGTTTTTGTGGTCGTCAACAAATTCTCTAAGATAGCTATAATGGTAGTCCGCAAGAAGAGTATCATAGTAGAGACCATTGCTAATCTATTCTTTGAGCGAGTGTGGGTACACTTTGGGGTCCCATAGTCTGTTGTCTAAGATCGAGACAACAAATTCCTGAGTGAATTTTGTTCAAGTCTCTGGTCGATGTTGGATACCAAACTTACTAAATCCATGACTTTCCATCCCCAAAATAATGGCCAAACATAGGTCGTTAACAGGATGATCATAGACATTCTACATATGTACAACTCGAATCATCCACGTACATGGGATGAAAACCTTCCCTATGTCCAACACAACTACAACAAAGCTCTCCACAACTTAATGGGCCATAACCCCTTTTAGGTAGGGCTAGGATTTCAGCCATTATGTCCCATTCATGTAGCCATACCATTTGCAACTACTCAAGTAGGTTTGGCTCACGTCCAATCCGAAGTCGAGGCTAACATCTTCATTGAGCGCATTAAAAACATCTACCAATAGGTCCATGATATATTGGACAGAGCCAATGCTAAGTAAAAGCAACACCATGATCAACATCAGGTTCTGCAAAAGTTCCAGGTGGGCGATAAAGTTTGGCTACATTTGCAGAAGGAGCGCCTCGCTGGACCCCATTGAAAGCTTCGCCCACTCCGATATGGGCCATACACCATCACCAAGGATATGGGGGACAATGCCTTCGAGCTCAACATTCCACCGTTCCTTGGTCTGCACCCAGTGTTCAATGTAGATCGCCTTCAGCCATACTTTCCACCTTTGCTGGACACATCCGACATTGCAGAACAACTCACACCAACAGAGCTGAACCTAGAGTGCATGGAACATGCCGCAATTGATTAGATCATGGATACACAGATCAAGAACACTCACTAGCAGAGGATCCAACTATATCGAGTTGTCAAAGTAGGCCAACTCCTTCACCAGGGCAAGTGGTTCACTAGGGACCAGGTTCAACAGAAATTTCCTCACCTTATGGAGGCTCTGCACGCAATGGGGATCATTGCTTCTTAAGGAGGGATGACTGATCTAAATGGATATTGGTGGCCACCCGCCTGTTCCACCTAGACGTCCAGCCAGTTTCATTTGTTTCCTTGTTTATTGCAACATTTACTATTTTTATTAGTTTTTCGGGTCCTGAACTTCTGGAGCAGTTTTGACCCCCTAAACGGTGTTTTTTTGAGGTCTGCAAAAGGTTTATAGCCATAGGTAGGGTCCTGTTACAAATCCTGTAGTACTTAAAGAGATATTTCCAACAAGGTATCGTACACGCCAAACAAAGATAATATGACCAAGTTACGACCTCGGGAATTTGGCTTCCCAACTAACCCCAATGGGGCCCACAAACTCTTGGCATTCCAATTCTTGGGGTTAGGGTTTTGGTTGTTTATGGTTTTTCCTTGTTGTTCAATAATAAATAGGCCCTTGAGCCTCATTGTAACACAATTCAAAGGCATGTGGCCACTACATCTCTTCTCAGGGACAAGCTACCATCGCCCGAGCTAGTTTATTTCAATTTCTATTTGTAAGCATATTTAAGTATTTGATATTAATGAAATGAAGTGTTATTTCTGATGCATCTCTATATTTATGGTTATATCTATGATTTTTTGCATTCCTGTTTTAGTTCGGATCACTAGCTACTCACGTTCCGGGATCCCAGGGGCAATCCAACAAACCAATGTTGACCCAAACCAATTGAGGCCAGGAATCCACCCCATTTCTCAACCAAGTCCTTGACCCCTATGACACGTCATGGAACCCAACACTAACACCACTGTTCTTTGCTCTGATCAAATTCATCTCATGAACAAGAAAACTTAAGAAGCTTTCACAGTGTCCCATGTATTTAACTACAAAGTGTGCGATCAGTCTCTACACCCACTAGCATTGAGGTTTGGGACGACACATAATGGATCTATGAATGCGTGCGTGGAGGCTGGAAGAGCCCTGTTGGGTGCTCAGAAGACAAGTGGTAGCCATGAGGGTCACCCCCATTGGGGGAATTTTTTGAAGTCTTATTGACAAAGATTAGTTTGACCATTTTTATCTTTTTGTTACTGAAATTTTCGAATAAGTTATGTAAAATTTTGTGAACCATATAATGTTTTTGATGAACTCCCCACTTATCATCAAAAATAGATAAAGCATTCATAATATTCAAAAAGAGTGATGAGTTTGTATTTAAAGAGAGGAACTTTGATTTGATAGTGGCTGTGAGAAATGTTATAATTTTCAAGTAAAAGTAGCCAAACTGGTAAATATTTAGAAGCCCATCTTAAAGAACATATAATGAACACCCTCCACAACCATGTTTCTAAATCAGTTTTTTCAAACCTCAGACATTTCTAAATATCTTTAAATACCTCATTTTCTTCAACAAAACCAAAATTCCTGCTTCAGTTCCTTATTACTCCTTTTGCCTCATTTAAAAAATGCTTGAAATTCAAAAAATGATAATAATTTTAGTTAGAAAAATACCTATAAACTTAATCAATCTCGAAAACCCACTCTTCACCGACTTAATGATTAAATCTTCAATCTCGAAAACCCACTCTTCACCGATTTAATGATTAAATCTTCTGCTCTCTTAAATTGTTTATTCATTCCTCAATCTTTCTCTTATTTATTAACTCATCCTCACATTTTATATTAAAAATTCTCTACACCCTATCTTCTCTTTATTTATTTTAACTTTTTCAATCTTTTCTTCATATTCTTCAATATCAATTTTTACATTAATCCTACCTTTCCCACCTTTTGTAATCCCTTATATCCACTTGTTGATTCCAGATTCATTGGGTTATCCTTTTCAATCATATGTTTATTTTCATCATACCCACTTCATTTATTTCTGATTACTTATTTTAATCACTCTTTATCATTTATTCTTACTTGCTTTATTTTTTTAATTTATTATTATACAAGATAATAGTACCTTTGGTGATTTATTTTTTGATTTTTGACCATTCTTATTACACATATCAAAATTTATATTTTTAAATACAAACCCCATCACTCATTTCTATTATTATTAAAGCTTTATACTTTTTAATGGTAGTTGAAGAGTCCATATGAACATTGTGAAAAAACATTTCATGTTTCACAATATTTTATATACTTTATTCAAAAGTTTAAACAACATTATAACTCATTATAGAAATCTACACATTTTATCATTGCTAAATCATACAAATTATATAAATAAATAAAAGTAAGTTAAGTCAATCCAATTATTAGTCCCCGCCTCTGGCATGGCAGGGACTATAGCGTTCGA
Organism: Pinus taeda; assembly: GCA_000404065.3. Classification (NCBI taxonomy): domain Eukaryota; kingdom Viridiplantae; phylum Streptophyta; class Pinopsida; order Pinales; family Pinaceae; genus Pinus; species Pinus taeda. Next base: position 157,778 of record APFE030642129.1, on the reverse strand, counting down.
TATGGCGTTGACTGCCTATTAATTCACCTGTTGACCCGTTTTTTTTTGAGTTATTTCTATTTTAACCAAAGTTTATTTAAAACAAGTTTGCAGTATGAAAATTTTAACCAAACTTTTGGATTTAGCCTCTTATTGCAGGCTTCACGTGCCCCAATGCTGTTTTTAACGAGGGAAAACGATTTTATCCTAAGTCTTTAAACTGGGATCAGGGAAAGCGATTTTATCCTAAGTTTTTAAACTAACAATTGTGGCAGGTACATAGGTTACAAGGTTACAAATGTCGTCACTGCTGACTGCAAGGGTTGTTTACACCTGTCCAGATGCATGCACCTCCATTCCTTCTTATATCACCACACCCATGCCTCCCCACAGAATTGAACTAGCAGCTTGTATTCGCTACCCGCAACTTCATTTCTGGTTGGTTTTGCTCTGAAATTAATCAGTTTCCTCTTCTTGGATCATCTTAACAATGGCAGCTGTTTCGCAAGCTCTTCTACAACACCCTGCAGCCTTCAACACACAAAAACAGAGTATGTATGTGTCTGCTTGCCATTTTCATTTCATTTTTTGCCAACTTTTTTCTTGATGACAGTTATTTTTATTTTCCGTAGTTCTGCAATTGTTAGTGCCAGTCCAGATTAATGTCGGTTTTGTTTATAAATTGCAGCGACAGGGCTGAGTGCGGCTCGGCTAAATTCAATTTTAGTGTCGGCCACCAAGATTTCGGCGAAGAAGAGTTCAAGTAAACAACACAGAATTTTCACTCAGCAATTGGATAGTCATTCGTTACAGCCTCAATCACGCCCTGGTTTTCATGTGCTTGTTTGGCCGCAACCATTACAGCGCCTTGTACGGTTTTCCACTGCTATTTTTCTCTGTTTGGCAAACAAAAATGACGAGGCCGAGGATGAGCCCGTGCCTGCCTCGCTCGCCCACTGGTTTACCTCCTCCCCAAAATATCTATATATCTCCGCACTCATACTTCCACGTATATCAATTTTCTGGGCTTGTTTGCAAAACTGTGAATACATTACCTCAGCTCTGCAATTTCTGCAATTTTTTGTGTTTGTGAAGCCCTGCGATTCGAACTGTTAACCTGCTGCTTCATGGCTCCCACGGCGTCGATGCTCTCTGTGTTGTATGTGGGTCGCAGGAGCCCCAAAGCTTTTGTGACGGCCTCGACCTCGGCCTCCTCCATTTCCATTACCGCAGAGGAAGGAAATGAAGTCCCCAAATCCGAACCAGTCGCTCAATCTTCCCGGCGGTACGTGCAGGCAGGATTCCGGTACCCATTTCGGAAAATTTGTGATTATACTGAAACGAGTGAAGCGGAAAAGCAATTTGAGAAGACAAAGTTTCTGAGCTGCTGGTAGAATTAATGGTGTACTGTCAAACTTTAGTTGGGTGCAGAACTGGTGTACTGTGTACTATTGAAGATTTATGAAAGAATTCTGTCACTAAGGTGTCCCAATTTAGAGAACTTTATAATCCAAGATGGCGTTACTGTATTTTGGCATTTACTACTGTTTGTAATTTTTTTCTGAGAATATACAGTCAAGAATTACAGCAATTGGTTGTGTTATACGGCCAGAAGATCCATTTTCTTTTGTGTCCAATGGTTAGGGAGTGCGAATGATTATAAATTTATGTTTCTCTGGTCGGTTTTTGACAGTGGGATTGCATTATCTATGGAAATTATTAATTACTGAAATGTTATAGCTATCTACTCCGTTTCGGCAATCTTTCCCGGTGAATATTTACGTTACAAATATTTTTTTGGTGAATATTTAAATAATAAATATGAAGAAAAATAGAAATTTAGATTTTAGGGTTGGAAGTGATTTACGTGGCTGAATTTTTTAATAAAATATTTTATTTATAAAATATGAGTAATTTAATAAATTTAATTTTAATTTTTAGTTAAAGAATTAAAATCAATTTAAGTAAAGTTTTTAATAGAAAATAAATTTTTGGCCTAGGTGTTTTGAACTAACACGTGCTTTTCATCATCAAGATTTTGCTTTGGCATGAATAAATAAATTGAGATCTTAAGAGGATAAATTAATTGATTGGTTAAGCACAAAATTTACATAAATTTCGGTGAATAGTAAATATTAGTAAGTAGTGTTACTCCTACATAAGAGCTGAGAAAAATATAAATAATAATATAAAATAATGAATAAATTTTGGTAGATAGTAATAATTAAAAAGTAGTATTACTCCTAATGGTATAAAATAGTGACTATAGGTATATTTATTTACCTCTTAGTCCTATCCATTTTTTTATGTAAACACTTGCTTAAATTATGATAGGAAATGTTAATTACTTGAGTATGAGTTATTTTTGAATGGTTTCCCTGCAAAAGCTTAAGAATAAAAATAACTACACAAATATCTAAAAATCACGGATGAATATTGCATCTATATCCATAAATAAATCATGGCATAATATATGTGAGGACATTCACATGGCATTATATTGTGCGAAGTTGCAATAAGAGTCTACGACTTTCAAGTTATGCTTCAATCAAATGTTTGAAAGATGTGAAGTGGAGTGAAGCGGATAAATAAGTGTTGAGGAAAATAATAGTGAGAAGTAGCTCTTGGTAATTATTTTTTATTATATGTTATTTCTATCCATTTATATGCAAAGACTTCTTAAATTATAGTGTAAGTAATTGATGGTAAATATGTTATTTACTTTTCTATGAGCTATGATGGTATTATATTATGCAAAGATTGCCATAAAACCTTCAAGTTATTGTCCAATTGAAAATGAGAGATAGTTACTCCCCATGAAGAGTTATTTAAAATGAAAGAGTTAATTAAAATTGAGTCAAAGTTTAGTTTAGTCATATTTTGGACAAAGTTGAATTTATACATGTTGAATTAAATTTATTTATATGTTTAGATCACAGTCTAACCGGGGACTTTTTGGCTTATTGTGTGGTTGAGTTTCTGGTTAATTTTGCACTAGTTGTGGAGTAAAAGAGTTTTCACGGTTATGCCAATCTATTTCTATATTTTAAATTGAAATTTACTTGTTATTATTTTGAAAACTATAATAGGGCAAATTTCAATAATTTTAATATAAAACTTTAAATTTAAATATTGACACTAGTTTTAATGTTTCTTTATAAATATCATTTTAGTAATTGTTGTTTTGTTACTCGCAAGCAATTTTCTAAGAAAACGTGAAATAGAACGGTAACATTAATAGCTGTGAATGCCATTTGAATGGTAATGTTAATCGCTCTGAATGAGATGCACCGTTCCAGACATCCAGACATGCGGACACGTACTTTTTTAGTTGTAAGTTCATAATAATATTTGCATCCACTGTTCTAAGTTTTACAATTCGCTGCAGACCCCTGCAGAGACTACCGCCACTGCAGTGGCTCCTTGTTATTATTATTAATTAATCTATTTAGTTGACAAAATAATATACATCCTAAAGAAAATGCAATGGGCACTTCTCTTCATTATAAGTATGGTATCAATAAATCAATAATAAATCAATTAATTTAAGTTTTGACAATATAATTTAGCGTAAACGTTACGTAAGTCTCATCCGAATATCCATAAAAGCAACTAGTTTGAGGACTTGGCCCATCACCTTCTCCTTGCGGATCATAGTATTTTACCATTAAAACTATCATATCATGTTGAAGTCCATCCAAATTTTCTAACCATTCAAAGAATATTAATAATATCACTATACAAAAAGATTGTGCTATATTTTCTACGATTAAAAGCAAATTTTGATT
>APFE030642129.1:133900-153949 GCA_000404065.3 Pinus taeda | reverse complement strand
AATAACAAGAAATTAGTAATATGATATTGGGTTGATTCCAACTGCTACTATTATAATTTTTAGGTGTTTATTTATTCCCTTTTCCACAAGCACAGGTGAATCAAGGGATTTAAATTTTGAACCTTGTCGCACATAACTTTTCATTTTCATGGCCATTGCCAATTAATTACTCCCAAGACTTAAAATAACACTAAAATTAATTAACCCGGATGCGGGTGACTTAAACACGTCTTAATGCTGCGTTACGAGCGGGAGGCAGCTGGCATTAGGACCAACAATTTAAGGCGGTTCACAATGGGTGAAACTCAGGCATTAAACGCTCTGAGTAGTGGCGGACTGCAAAGAATTAATTGCAGGATGGAGTGTATCAATTCAGGCATAAATGTGATGGAGCGAGGCGGATTTGGAACAGGGATTTGTTGCAGACTGTTCATTCCTCTGCGTTCCAGAGCAGCAAAAGGAATATGGCAGCCCCCCTGGGTCAGGTATGTGGGATTTGTTATGTTTGAGCCTGATGAAGTCTGGTCCATTACGCTGGGTCTCTGTGTCTATGTCTGGTCCGAGAATCTGGTTTCGTCTGTCAATGTTTGATGTCATGGTTTCGCTTATCCGGTCAGCACCTTGTTAGCGCAGTCTGTCTCTTCTGGTAGTGATTGGGTTTCATGGGTTGGCTATTCAGTCGATTGTCTGCTATGTTTGAGGGTTGTCTGGTCCTGGAACCTAAGGCAATTAGCCTGCAATTGGCCTCCCCACATCTACCCTCAGTATCTCAGTTTGCTAAGCCAGCAAGTTTCCTCGACAATGCCTCGCCGTCGAGGCATCCCCAGACGCGGCAACAATTCAGGGTCCAGGAGTGGCTCTCGGAGTAGAGGAGGTTCTGTACCGCAATGTGTAGATCCTTTGGCCTCTGTTCCACCCCCCTCTCCGCCCTCTGATAGTTCTGGCCCGTCTTTGGCCTTTGTTCCGCCCCCCTCTCCGCCCTCTGATAGTTCTGGCCCTACTCTGAATAGCTCGTTCCATTCTGCGCGTTTTCAGTTCAGAAGTCGGTTTAACAAGCCGCTTATTTCAGCCATTGTGACCGTGCTTTTCGAGGAGGAAGAGGAGCAAGCCAGTTCGGACGAACCATCCATGGAACCGTCGCACTCCCACGCTCCCAGTGATAGTCATGGAAGCCCATCGGGGGATGTACTCAATGCCTCTGGAATGATGAGCACGGAAGGCCAGCCTTCATCTGCTCAGGAGCCCATAATCGAATGTGAGCCGGCGCGCTTCTTTGGAAACATACTCAACCTTGTTCTCCCGCCAGGCCGAAGCACGATGGAAGCAGAGGATAATGTAATGGTGACCTGGGTAAATCAAACGAGCGCAAAGGATTCCGGCTCTCCTCCGCAGGACTAAATTCTTCTTGACTTCAATTGCTCTTCAGAAAGATAAGCTTTTTGGTTGTTTTATGTATGAGTTTTCCTATTTTGCATGGTCTCTTCCATCAACCAGCCTGAAATACTCAGTCTCCAGGATTTTTTGGTTCTAAATGGAAATGTAAGGGTCATTAGTCAGAACAGCATTTTTGTAAAGGTCATTAGACAGAACAATATTTTTGTAAAAGTCAGGCATCAGGACACCTGCAATAGATTTTCTGACAGAGGGCAGGCTACTACCCCTTAGAGGTTCAAACCTCTTTGTAAATATTTTTCCTTTTATTTTAATAGAATAGTCTTTACCGAGAAAAAAAAAAACACTAAAATTAATTAAACATTTATTTACCATTAATTAAATAATATTGATGATTAACATCCACAAAGACTTATATGGTATACATGACATACCATACCTTCACAAGGTAAGAGATTATTTAGAATTCTTTAACATTTTATTTCTATGCTAAAAAAGAAGTGAGAGAAGTGTTCCCAAGTCACTATAGTTTTGTTGAGTTAAAAGGTCAAGAAGGTGGATAGTGTGACAAATATTTTGAAAAGTAGATCAAATATGAGTATGAGATAGACAATATAAGAGGAAGTGTTTTTCATCTTCAACTCTCCTAGAAATACATATATGACAAATTCTTTTATCTCATGACATTTTGGGAATTGACCAAGCCCAATTTACTATAAAACTCATAAAAATTAATTATCATATTAAAAATATTCATAATTTGACTAAAGTAATAATGATAAGACATTATATTTAATGAGCTACCACTTAAACACTTTTTTAGTCATGTATAAGAGATGCAAACTATGCCAATAGGGAACGAAATAGCCCCTTTGTCACTATTAGCACGCCCATACTTCACTAAATACTTATTTCCACTTAACTTTAATACCTATTTCCACTTAACCTTCATACTTATTTCCACTTAACTTTAATAGTAAATACTTGGGACGAGAAATACGAATGAAAACGTAATTCTTAAAACTAGCAATTGTCCCAAAAGGTACAAAGAGAGGCCGATAGGATTATTAAATTAGAATTGTTGAATTTCTCTAAAAGAGATGTTGGTTCAAGCCTAATGGATGAGCAATTTGAGCCGGCTAAACGCCTTCTAATTGTTTTTTTATTATGGTAAAATTATATTGATAATTCATTGGTTTTGCTTTCAAAAGCTTGAAGGAATTTGAAGAGCAAGTATAGAATTGCTTTGTGGGGTTTGATCCCAAAATCACTGATTTATAGATATATACTCAATGAAATGTTAATTGGTTGAAACCTTGCACAAATGTTTGATATAAGCAAATAAGCCCAAAAAGTTGAAAGGCTACAACTAAAACTATAATCAACACCCCCGTAATTCCTAATCGTTGACAAAATCAAGAAAAAGGAAAAAAAGCACATTCGTGATAGCAAAGTTACAAACCTTTCATAGTTTGACATCAAGCATTGCAGAGTACATAATGAAATAGATTAGCTACGATTAACAAATAAGCGCAGTAGAATTTTGATAAAAAAATTACTTTGGTTTTTAAAATTAAGCAAATAATAATGGATAAATTTTTTATATATGTCCAAGTCATGTAGAAGATTAATTATTGGTAGGGTTGATTTGTTCCTATATATTGAAGTTTGAGGTTTATGGTATGTTTTGTTTGACAATATATATTATATACTATTAGTTCTGTTCCAATTACCTTTTAAGTTTTATGTTATATGTGTAGTTGTAATAAAAAATAATAGTATTTTTGAAGTGGAAAGATGCATTGCTGTTGGAGGACTGACTCTAGGGCTGTAATAGGTAAAAGATAATTGCCAGAGGGAGAACTTATTCCACAGATTTGTATATAAAAATTGAGTTTTTTTTATGCCATATGTACAATACTCTACACCAAATAGCCCCCGAAGAGAGGAATACCTCAATAAACATTGGAAATAAAGGGCTTCAATGCTTAACATCCATCTTCCAAAGGCGCTTCAAGGGTAAATACTTCTGCAAGAAACACTTTCAAATATGTGTGGGGCCCCAAAGTGGGTACTCCAACCTTCGTAGGCCATTCCAAATACGTGCATCTTCCTCAAAATGGTACATTCCCGCAGCAATTGAGCAAACAAGTAAACCAAGGGACTGACCTTTTCCAGCCTATATTTAAAAGAACAAGCATCTTCCTTAAGAAGGCAATTGAGCAAACAAGTAAACCAAGGCACTCACCTTTTCCAGCGTATATTTAAAAGAACAAGCATCTTCCTTAAGAAGTGAACCAGTCAACTTATTACGGAATTTGTTTCATTGGAGTGCTCCACCTATTGATGTATCTCCATTTGAATAGGTTCCCTTGCACACATCTCCATGTTATTGGTTCAAGTCACCCACACCTAGAGGGTATCTATTCAGATGATATACTAACTATTGAACCCTTTTTTTTTGGAATCGACCAATATGGTTGAAGCATCATTGCATCAATTGAAGGTACACAAGGATATAACATTTTCAGGTTCTAATACTACTACATAACTTATACTTGGTTAGAAAGGTGTAGAAATATTCTACATGTGATGGCCTAGAGATAACAATACAGAGAGAAGATGACCTTCCTTTTCCTCTCTTCCACCAACATGTACAATCTCCAAAGCAAACATTCAATCCAAGAATGCTCAGAACTTTCTTAAAAAACAAGGTAGATGCAATGGATGTTCAAAATTTCCCTTTGTTGTTATGTATCAGATAGATTTTACAACATGGGGATGATCTTGCAACTCTAGCGGCCCCTGTTATATTGGTGGCAACATGTGTGAATGCTACCTACCCTAGGATAACTACAAATGATTCTGTCATGAAAAGTTGAAAGTATATACCTAGGATGAAACTAACAATAATAAGCATATCTGATCATGATGCATAAAATGCATAAGAAAAATATCCCCAATATGTAGAACATAATAAAAAGTACAAAAGAATAGATGACAATTCCCAAAAGCAATCTGTGATACATTGCATGGAATGCCATCTGAAAAGCTGTACTATATTTTTTGTTACTTTTCCAATGTCATTTCATTTTTGCTGCAATAATTTCCATGCACTCATTTTGGAAGAGAATCATGAAGCTAAAGTTAATGGTAAGCCTAAAGTGCCCTGTCAACAGGAGCTGAAGTCTTTATTTCAAAGGCAAACAACATTTACCAAAAAAATTATATTTTAAAAATGTGCTATGAATAACTCATAATTCTCGCATTATGCGTGGGGAATATCAGAAAGCAATTTTACTGCTAGTTCCTACTAATGCCTTTGCAAGGGGCTTAAGATATCATTACTATAAAATGACTCTATATGACTCTCGAGTTCCAGATAAATGCTCATTGGCTCAATTTGAAGCACCAACAACAAAAACATTCTGTTGCATCTTCAAAAATACTTACAAAAATAAACTACTCTATACACAACATGCCTCTTTTGAATTTGATTCAAGATAGCATATTGACCACTCTGAGAGTCTGAAATGTGCTTTTTCTTTTCATTACTCTCCTTTTGCTGCTTGCTAAGAGCGCTGATCTTGAAGTGCTCTGAAAATGATTGACCAGGGCACAGAGGCATCCATTTGAGATAATTCATGAAAGCAGTTCCCTATCGAAGTGATAGATATAAAATATAGACATCTTAGATTTCACACTGTGAAGTTATCTCTTTCTGAATTGAAGACACTCTAATTATTCTCCAAATGCACCAAGGCTATTGATAAAACAGAGACCCCACCTCTAAAATAAAGTTTCATCCTCAGACAGATGGGAAAAACTTGGTCAGGTTGAAAGGGAGAGCATAAAACTCTTCACTTCTAGGATTAGTTTTGAATGAACGGAACTTATCCCACCAATGATGGCCTCTGTCTTTCCTTGTTGAGCTCTCCCCCATATGTAGAGTGTTATCCAAAAACAATGCTACGCTGCCAGTAACTAAAGGTGGTGACGAGAAAATCACATTGGTAATGTCATTGAACTGTTAAAAAAGGCATTCAAAAATGTTTAAAGTTGAAAACATTGAAAATTTGAAGATTGAAGGGAATGTTGCCACAACGAACTGCTAGCCAAAAAATTTCAACGTAGTCCCTGAAAGAAGTTGTAAGAGACCTACCCATCATCCATGAGTGTGGACTGGACCATGACCAGAAGAAACTGTAAATTCATTGAAGTATTGTGGTACCGATAATCCCAAAAACAGAGAGAAGCCTAAGACGAACTTCATCCTGAAACTATTTAGATTACAAAATTGAAGGAAACTGAGACCCCCACCAGCTGCTCATCAAGAATACAAAAAATTTCAGAAACGAGGCAAAACCCAAAGAATTGTTGTTCTACCCTACAATTTTAAAGCTGCATCGTACAAACTGTCTGCCAATATAGGTACCCAATGAATTGTTGTTGTACCCTAATATGTTGAAATTGCAATGTACAACTAAGTGTCTGCCAATATGAGTTAACCTTAAGGTTTTATGCATACGTCCATTATACATTATGGCAACAGCTAAGATACTACTAGTTGACTGACTTTGCAGCTCAGCACATAGGATTTGTGTACACTGTATACATACCAACATAACCAAAGAGGAGACAGTACACGGCAACAACAATGGGTGCTGGAATAGAAGCAAAGATTGCTCCAAATTTGCCTGGAACACATTAACACGAAATTAGCAATGCCAAATCCTAGACTAGGGAATAAACCCAAAAATGAGAACAATATACCAACTTGAATTGATTATCACCAAGAACGGAGAAGAATATCATCTCTCAAACAGTTATGAGATAGAGGTGTGATGTCTCCTCTGAGTTGTGATGGTTTATCTCACTTAAATGGGGATGAGCATTTCATGGTGTAATTGGTGTTATTGAATGCTGATAATATTGATGGTAGCTTAAGCAGTCATGAAATAGAGCTGTAATCTCTCCCCCTAGTTGGGGTGGTTTACTACATTTATCATGGAAAAGTAGTAGGATGATTTTCTGCAGCAATTTCCTTGGAGAAAAAATAATTAGATGCTGAAATTGGCATCGCAGATAAATGAGTTACTTGTACTGTGAAAAACAAGATGTAAGGATGTTTTCACACATACTAGAAAAAAAGGGACTGCACCAATGCCTTGACACAAGTATGGGTAGAAGCAGACCTCTTTGCAAGACAACTCAGGGGTGGAGTAATAAGCTTTGACCATCTACCCCCTGGATCTTTCTGGAGAGGGTGAATTGATAAATTCCCTGGTCTACCAGAAACATGGATGCCTAAAAGAATGTGGATCCCTAATATGCACGGGTTACTTTCAGGTCGTCGGATTCGTTAGTAAAATATCAAAACAATAAATGACAAAAGGATATCATCGGCATGGAGTGGGAGTACTGATTGTCTTTTCGGAAATAAAGAAGAAAAAACTTGCAGAAAATCAATGAAATTCACAAGATACGAGGAAATACCGAAAGACCAATACGACATTGCGGCAGGACGATCGATGAGGGCTGTGTACTGCTGAACAACAGCAAGCGGAGAAGGACCTGAGAAGAAATACAAGTCCAAGACTCCCCCATTTGTTCTATATGTCAAGAAAGATCCCCCATACTCAACATCCATGCCATTACTATTCAGCAGCAAAACCCCATGAGCAACGCCTCCTGCTCTCACATCAAAATAAAACGGATGAGACCCATAAAGATCTACATTTGTACTCGAACTGCCAATGTCTGAATTCCAGAGCGTATAGTTCTGATTCGCGTTGAGGAGAAATGTCTGCCCAGTGCTCTCTCCCAATCCATACAGAGAAGCAGTCGATGGCAGGGCAGTAGAGACCTCCAAGTATTGGTCTTCAAACACCAGTGAATAGCCAATGGCATTTGCAGTGGAATTAAAGAGAGTCTCTCCACTTGAACGCCTCGTGATTGCTAAGCCGAATGGATTATTGGAGTAGTTAAACAGCAATTCATGAGTATGATTCTGAGAATCGTCACTACTATTGACCCCATCATATCTAGGCAGAATATCACTCGGAACTTCCCATCGCCGCTGCTTAGCATCCATAATATAAACTCTCAAACTATCGTTGGATTCATACCTGAAACTCGATCAAATTCAATACAGTTAAGCCCTCTTTCTCTGTTCGTACTAGAACAGAGCCATACAAATCTGATATGCATCATGTAGATCTAATATACACATGCTCTTTATGCATTCGCTTAGACCCATGTAAATCTAATATGCACTTGTTTTTGTTTTTAAAATAGGGAAAATGTGCACCCACAGTCAGCAGAAAGATATACACAGTATTAAAACAAATATAAATACAGAGTAACTATGAATACTAAATTATATTTTTGTATGAAAAATAGACTCTAAACTACACTTCAATCTAGTTTCTCCTGTAATAACACTATGGTGCAATTCAAATCCCAAAACGCAGTTTAAAATTTCTTTCATTTGAAAATGAAAATTAAGACCAAGAACAAAAGATATAAAATTACCTGACCAGTAGTTGGAAGCTTTGAATGTCAGGGCCATAGAGAGAATTGTTCACTGAATTGTTCTGGATGAGTTGCAGTTGGGCTGTTATGGAATTTCCATCTGGTGCTTCTGAGATGTTGGAGATCGTGTAACCAGACCCAAGAGCATGGGACTGACAACATAGAAGAAGCAAAATAGGTATAAATGCAAAGAGAGAGCTCATGAACGATGCTGTTTGATACATTGTCTATGAAATTCAGACAAGAACCAGCTTCAATTGCTGCAGGATAAGAAGGAAGGGATGGACTTTTTATATAGTTGGGATGATAATAACAGATAAAATGTAGCCAATATTTGTGAATGTGAACATGAAATCATTGTGGAAGGAAGGACAATGATGGCGTTGGAAAATCGTGGGAGTATATCCTGGTATTAACTCATCCCATTTCAAAACTAATTGTCTTTTGAGGGGTATGCTTGTATGCTCCACCTACAGTGAGAATATGGGCATATTCCCACACAATAGCAACTGCAATTATGATGGCAAAACGCTCAAATAAGAATGCTAACTGCCCATCTACGTTACAAGCTTACCGTGCAGCTTCTCCCGCGCAGATTTAATGCCCGCCCCTACGAATCCGGAGTCGCTCAAATAAGAATGCCAACTGCCCATCTACGTTACAGGGTTACCCTGCAGCTTCTCCCGCGCAGATTTAATGCCCGCCCCTACGAATCCGGAGTCAGGCACAGGTTGAAGAAGGCACTGTGCTCGAAGAGTGTTCTCCGAGATTGCCGAGAATAAACTGAAATGGCACAACACATATGAACAATTTCCCGCTGAATGTGGATGACACGTGTTAACGTCAGAAACAAAAGGACGATGAAAGTCTCTTTGAAAGGAAGGTCTATCGGCCTAACTAGAAATTGTCCCAAAAGGTACAAAGAGAGGCCGATAGGATTATTAAATTAGAATTGTTGAATTTCTCTAGAAGAGATGTTGGTTCAAGCCTAACAGATGATTGTTTTTTATTATTGTAAAATTATATTGATAATTCATTGGTTTTACTTTTAAAAGCTTGAAGGAATTTAAAGAGCAGGTATAGAATTGCTTTGTGGGATTTGATCCCAAAATCATTGATTTGTAGATATATACTCAATGAAATGTTAATTGGTTGAAACCCTGCACAAATGTTTGATATAAGAAAATAAGCCTAAAAGGTTGAAAGACTTAATTGGTTTGTGGAAAACCTTGTTTTCTTGGACTCGATGAATTACTTAAATATAGATGAGAAAGAATTTTTTAGTTTTGTGAATTACTAAAATATAGATGAGAGGGATTTCTAAGTTTAATGACATAAATCTAGTCCCATTTTGTAATAAGGATTGAGCACTTTACTCATAAATTAAAATGAGTTGCAATATACCATAATACCACTGAAAATGATTATTTAATGATTTGCAATACACCATATTACAATTGGTAATGATCATTTGGACATTTATGGGATCATTTACTTGGTGTAATATCATGGTAAGTATCATCACTTACTAGAATTGGTGAACACTAGTTGTATAGATATCCTACATGCGTAAGATTGTTAATTATCATGGTTGTTTTGTTCTTTGTATAAATGTCCTACATGTGTAAGATTGTTAATTATCATGGTTGTTTTGTTCATGTTAATGTGGTTTTTTATTTAAAAACGTATGCCTCTTACAATTTGACATAATATAATTTTTTTGTTTGAAAATATATAATGAAATTTGCATTATATATGAATGGTTATCAACCTCAAATCAAATTATTTTTAAACAAACCTAAAAAAACACTAACTCCCTCAAATTTACAACATCAACTTAAGAAGAAGCGCCACTAAAATGAAGAAGGAATTTTCATTTTTAATTTATGGAAACTCATGATTCACTATGTTAATAAATCCAAAACATTCTTAATGTAAATACACGTTTAGATGAAAAGGTTAAAAAAATAACATTGTAACATATTATAAGCTCACAGATATATCAAAGTTAGAGATATGTATAGAGTACATTACAACATCATGTTGAAACCAAAAATACTCTTCTCATGATTATGCTCACGAATCACAATAAATGTGTCTCTAGTCAATATATGCTCGCCATCGTGCTGAGTTTCACTAGCTCATGTCGATATGATGTCCTTCAGATGGGGCCTGAGCTCATGGTTCAAGAACTCACTGTATTCTAGCGTATCCCCAAGGATCTTACGAAAATCCACCAGAAGCACCGAGCTCGTGACTTCAAAAATCTCGGCATCAATACTAAAATGTCCCTTCTACCCCTGCTCGAACCTCTGCAATTGCGCCTTAAACTCCTTCGCCTTGTTAAAGCTGAATCTGAAAATCTTGGTAGCCTGCTCCAGCTTCGACGTTATGGTCGGAGCCGACTGAGTCGAAGTGAAGCTCCATTCTTCCTCCTCCTTAATGGCATTGTCATTGAACAACCCGGAGAGACTGAATCAAACATTATATATTTTGATTACATAGATTCTATAAACCAAAATATTAATAATATCTAAATACAAACCTCTCATACCTGATGCAGTGAAAAGGAGTTACAACATTATTTTACAAAAAAAACTACTACATTTCAAAAAAAGGTGCAAAGAGAGGCTGATAAGCTTGTTAAATTGAAATTATTGAATTGGAAAATTTGTACTTTGTTTTGAAATAATAATTGTTATATTGTTATATTTGTGTTAAGTTGGTAATACAAAATAAAACTAATAATTAAAATATTAAGATGATGAAAGTTGATTGACATATAATTTATCACTTATTTTATCAATGAAAAATTTAAAGTCATTATGAATAAATATTGATTTTGTAGAACGGGAAATTTCTACTAAGAGGAAATCGTAGGTAAATATTACCTTTGCGTCATTTTGGGTTATTATTATTATTATTATTATTTGTAAATATCTGATATGGTGGCAAGTTCTAGTCATTTGCCATTGTGGAGTTCCATAATGAGATTGCTCGGGTAATCATCTGGATTGTGGAGTTCTATATTGATATTCTTGGCATTAAAATGTGAGGTTAGTCATAAAATGTGATTTCATATGGTGCATAGAAATGTGAGGTTATATGGTGCACAAATGCCTAATTTATTATTATTATTATTATTATTAAGAAAGAAATAATAATTAATTTTATCAATAATTTATTGTAAATTTTAAAAATAAAAAATAAATGACCACACACTAAAATAATTGGCTTCCTCTCACATGTCAACCTCGTATTACCTTTCAACATGTGTTCAAGTTGACTAATTTTTCCAAGTTTCACAATTGTAATTGAACAAAGAAAACTTCATAGTCCCTTCCTTGAAAAACAACAATCTGTGAGCCAAGATAAAAAGCTCAACAATCTCACAATATCTTTCTTTTATTCATAGACAAATTTCAACCTCATTTTGTATTAAACATTCTCTATATATTTTAAATTAGAATGTTAAACATCACATATATAGTTTCTTTTACACAGTCATCATAAATTTCATGTGTTAGATCTGTTGCATGTCAGTATATTATCAAAATTTACTTAGATGACACAATTACCTTAAAGCAGTATCTAATTCTAATAGACACTATATCATTTTCCATTCCTTGGTTGACCAAAAGAACTGAAGTTTATTTCCTTCTTCCATAATTCTGACAGTACTATTTGGATGCATTATGATAAAGCAAAGCTAAAAACATTTCACTGAAAATAAATTGGCAGGAGTTCCCACAAACTGTGAATTTCAGACCAAGTTTGGCATAATTTTGGTGATAGTATTTTATGGGTGGGTAAATTCGTTTGTTTGGTAATAGTATTTTATGGGGTGGCTAAATTAGTTTTTCTATTCAACATTGGAGTTGGAGTTCGCAAGATCATGCAAGGACCATTCAACTTTAAGTTCGCAAGATCATGACCAAGTTTGGCATAATTTTGGTGATAGTATTTTATGGGTGGGTAAATTCGTTTATTTGGTAATAGTATTTTATGGGGTGGCTAAATTAGTTTTTCTATTCAACATTCAAGTTGGAGTTCGCAAGATCATGCAAGGACCATTCAAGTTGGAGTTCGCAAGATCATGCAAGGACCATTCAAGTTTAGACAAGTTTTGAATAATTTTGGCGATGATAATATTCTATAAGTGAGTAAATAATTTGTAAATGATTTTTCCATTCAACATTAAAGTTGGCAGGATCTGGCAAGATCATTCATGTTTGGACAAGCTTTGAACAATCCTAGTGATAAGATACTTAATAGTATCTTATAAGTGAACAGATGATAATGATTCTTCCATCCAACATTGAGACTGACTGCTCTCAGCCTAATTAAAAAAAACAAATATCCTTTACGAGAGGCCGGCTGACGGGACAACTTTGCAAGAGTCTGATCGATCGATTCATAAGCAAAAGATGAAGTCCCAAAATGCCAGGTATGAGTATAAATTATAATATAATATGTGGTGACAATCCACCAACATCCCCTGATGAATCTGTACCATTTTAACCTGCATTTTGCGCCTGCAGTGTTTCTTCCCCCGGTACGCCATGTTTCAGGTGCATCTGGTGGGAGTTTATTGACTCATATCGAATCTAAATACACAAGATAGACGAGGTTCGAGGGGGAATGATGGCTCGAGGGAGGAACTTAGTCCGTAGATGAACAGTATAATAGGACCAAAGCCCTCAACATTTGTCCATGTCTTCTGTTATCCCCTTAATGTCTCTATAGCGCAGCTATATATAAATACTGATAATGGATACAGGTATATATGCCCACAAATAAGATTCTGGGTTGGCTAAAGTAGATTGATCGCATTTACTTTCGCTGAATGTGAGGGAGTGTCTGAGGGTTTCTTTTTCAAAAAAGTCCATGAAAATAAAAGAAATCTGCTCAGATTCATATTGGTGTCTCAGGTGTAAGATGAACTCGAAGGTTTGGGGAAGCACACAGAGAAACCCAGTTTGCACCCAATTGCACCATGGGCTTCGTACAAAATACAGAAAACTAAATCGATAATATCACACGCTTACCTTAAGAACCTGACTTTCACTGTTCCCTTCGCCGCTAGGTTGGAGATGCAAAGCATTCCTCCAGTTGTGGACCGGACGCGAATGGATCCCATGATCTCCTCCACCCTCTTTGTCCTCAGCCCGCTGGATGTCCATGACAGCTGCAACCAACAGAAGATGTACAGATGTCACGGTATGTCGAAACATAAAATCTCAGCAGTAGATGTGATGTGAGGTGTACAAATGTCACGCGTAATGTCCATGACAACTGCAACTAGCGGAAGATGTACAGATGTCACGGTATGCTGAAACATAAAATCTCAGCATAAGATGTGATGTGAGGTGTACAGATGTCACACGTAGGTTGAAAAGGCTGACGAAAATCTCAGCGTAAGATGTGATGTGAGGTGTACAGATGTCACACCAGGTGTCAACCTGAGAATGAAAAGGACGACGAAAGTCCCTTTCAAAGGAAGGCCTATCGGCCTAAATATACATTGGTGTGTTATAAAGGATGACTTATTTCATATTATTACATTTTCTACGGCTTAGTTTGGATGAGTAATACTTTTAAAAATAACAAATATAAGAAAATTGTCTCATGAAAATTTGTCACGTGCATTTTGTCGTTGTTTCTCGGTAGTTTATTGAATTCATCTAAAGATCCATTATTCGATTGA
Source organism: Pinus taeda (assembly GCA_000404065.3). Classification (NCBI taxonomy): domain Eukaryota; kingdom Viridiplantae; phylum Streptophyta; class Pinopsida; order Pinales; family Pinaceae; genus Pinus; species Pinus taeda. Next base: position 140,316 of record APFE030642129.1, on the reverse strand, counting down.
GCTAGGTTCTCCGGAGTTACTTGCAGATTGCAACAAGGCCATATGTAAACTAGCATTTGCACCGGAAGCGTGCACAGACACGTTAAGAAGAATACAAAATCAAAGATCTTACTGTTAATAATATTAGTTTGAATTTTTTAGATAAAATATTGGAAAATATTGCTCAGACATATTTGTTTTAGTTGGAGTTGTTGATAAGGGAAAATGTTTTGATTAACATTTTGGGGGAATCCACGAAGTCAAGATTTGTAAATTAGATGTATATCTATTTAAGTGGTGGTTCCGAGTAGTATAATGAGACTAGTTATATTGCACAACTTTGTAAGGGGCTTCCTTGTGTCATTTACTACGTTGCTAAAGTGTTTGTGGGAAAAAAAAGTTTCACTATGGGGACCCTTTAAGTGAATGGTTGGTCATACCACTATTTGATAGTGAGATTCGTTTTTTTCTATTTTCCTACTACAGTTTTTTGTGGTTTCATTCAGATGTTTGGTCTTTGGCGCCTAATTGAAGATTGGACATTTTTCACTGCCTTGGGCTGTTAAAATGTATAATTTGCACATTGCTTTTGTTCCATAAAGTTATGCATCTGTAGAAATTTAAAGTTCAATTGTAAATACTTTGTAAATAGTTTATTTGTATTTTATAGATAGCCCTCGAGACCAAGAAGCATTCATAGGCTTTAAGCCTTAATTAAAAAAACAAATGGTGCACATATTAATATATGAGAGTTTTGGTATAGGAGGGATTCATTTGAAAGGCCCGATATTCAGAAGTCCAAACCTCATACCAAGTGGATGTAGTTCATTTATATATTATAAAATGGCTAAAGTATTATGGAGAACCCATTGTTTGGTATATTATTCCCACCTCCCTTTACGTTACACATGACCGCTTTCGCTCAGTGTGGAAAACAATCATACGCCCCTCTCGTAAGAAGTTTCCAATCGGAGAATTAACATGGGAGTTGAGATATTTCGCACTTCTAATATGGCCCATAGCTCTTGGTGCTCAGCCCCAGCTTTGCACCTTTGGTTTTCCGAGTCTTAGTGACCTATTTATGCCCCAAAACCATATAAATCATGGATTTTTAAATTTATACAACAACGACTCGTAGGAGGTGAGAAGTGGCAGATGTTAGCAGGTATTGGAGAAATGGATATCACAACTTTTAACAATGCCAACGATATAAAAATTGCAACGTAATGAAGTCTCGATGAGGAGGAGACACGACATCAACACTAACCATTGTTTATATGCTCATCAAATGCATAGGAATATCGAGAATCAGAGGTTTAAGATATCAGGCGTTCTATGATTGTTACCATATAAAAAGTTCCGATGTAAGAGGTAGATGTGATGTTCCGATTAGACAATCGTTAATACGTATATCAAGTTTGTATATTGGAGCCTGGAAGATATCAGAAGTCAGAGGGGAAGGTGCATTGGAATATCAACGATGAAGAGATTATCGAAGATCAGAGCTAGAGGTTATATGGCTATCGAAGATCAGAGTCCATATCGCATATTGGAGATTGGATATCAAAGATTGAAGTTTTGAGTGGTGACACACAATAAAAAACGTCAATATGTTAGTTCTCTGATATCACTGTTCTTCACTTTTGGTTCTTTCTTTTGGGAATTTACGGTCTTGTCTTGGATCTGCTCCTCCTTGGCTTGTCTTGACTCCTGCTCTTGGCTTCCGATGGCTTCTCATTGAACTTTTTCTCGCTCTTCTCTTTGGTACTGCTCCTCTTGCTCCTTGGGACTATTGCTTATCGAGATTTTGTCTATATATATATATATATATATATATATAATAATATATATATATATATAGATATATATTCAATCCATATGGCCATCAATGGAAACACTAACATCTCAACAATCTCCCCCTCTGTCATTCATGGCAATATACTCCTTTTCCTAGATCCTCTCCTTTGTGTATTCGCTCCCCCTTTGGCATCAACGGAAAATGGGGCACTCAACAATTTCTTAGTAATTTTACTGCCTATTTGAAGGATATCTCAACAATAGTTGTGTTTTCTCGACTTGCTATTCTTTCTTATCATGTTGCTTCTTTCGATGTAACTTCCTTAAACAATTTCTTGTACAACTCCCCTTGAACCTGTGCTCCCTTTTCTGTCAGTATCATGCTGCTCAGTCACCTCTGTCATTCTGTTCTATAGTTCTCCAACACCTTGAGCCATTAATAAATTTCTCATTCTCATCTTCCATATATCAAAGTTTCCATTGAACAATGGAACTTTCCCAATTTGATTGTCACCATTTTTCACGGATGAGGAAGAGACATCTTTAGAAGGTTTGGATACTTTCTTCCTTGGATTTTCCATTTGTGTTCTTAAGGATCAATCTTCAAGCTGTTAGGCTTTGAGTGAAGGTACTGGCTCTAATACCAATTTATGGAAACACTGAGGGGGAGGGGTGGGGGGTGAATTAATATTTCTTTTCAATTGTTATTTTTACCAGCTAGATCACTTATAATTAGAAGACAAAATGAAAAATTATAGAGTAATAATTTTATTAATCAATGACGAGGACTCCAATCCTCTATACAATATAACCAATACAATAATGTGTAGGGATCCAACCCTAGATGAAGACACCAATATTTAATCTCCCAGGCTCCAACCTGTATTTTTCTAAGAACTGATTTGGACTTTCCAAGGCTCCAACCTTGTCACTTTGAGGCACCAACCTCTAGGGCTCCAACCCTATCTCTAGTACAGGCTCCAACCTGGTCTTCTTGAGGACACCTATCCTCCAGGGCTCTAACCCACGACTCTTTGATATAGGCTCCAACCTGGTTTCTTGAGGACTCCTATCCTCTAGGGCTCCAAACCTTTCTTCAAAGGTACCAACCTTGTCTCTATGAGGCTCCAACCCCCTGATTCAATTCATCAAGATAAGTTTAGAAATTATTCACATCTCCCAATATCTTCTTTAATGAGCCTTGTCTATCATTAGCAATGCCTCCTCCAAATCACTTCATCAATGACAACCTTGTCTTATTAGAAGGTGTCCCCACTGCTCTTCATTTCACCCAAACAAATATCTCCAAAGTCACCTCATGATTGCTTCAACGCATCATAGTCTCCAATAGTCTCTTAAAAATGGCTTCAAGAGATCTTCTAAGTGTCTTCAATAAGATTCTCCAAGAGTACTTCAAAAGGTGCTCCAAATTCCTACTCCTTTAATCAAGGTTCCAAGGTTCTTCATTGCTCACATCTCCATGCACCTCTAATGTTATTTAGTGGCCCGAGGAACTGAGTCTCCACATGTTGTTGCAGCTCCAAGTCACCCACAGAAGACTGTCTACACGTTTTTAATATGGGACGAACTCCTACAGAAAATTGTCTACACACCTGTCACAGGTCTGAGCAACAATGGTGACTGTAACTTCAGATCACAGTTTTGATGCTTTACAAATCTCCACAGGACTATAACTCTGAGCTTCTAAGCTATCACAGGTTTGAGGAATAAAACATCACTGTTACTCCAAGCATTGAGCTATAGAATTATTCCAATATATATGACTGCAGTATGGTTGGAGCTAAAACTGGTCTGAGATATGTAGTAAAACACAAATTCGAGGTGTTGTAGGAAGGTTCAAGCTTCTGCAACTCCCACAAACTTTAGAATAATTCCAGCTCCTTATCACTGCCCACAGGTGTCAAGACATGAATAATTTGAAGTTTGTTGTACGATCTTGAGGAAGAATAACTCAATAAAAATTTTCTTCTTATTTTTGGCCTTAAGATTCCTTTCCTCGATGTTGTAAAGTTCACGAGTTGTGAATTGTATCTTACCCTTTGTGATGGATGACCGAGTTGAATCATCGTGAAATGATGATATGAGTTCATATATATATGGATTTCCCCTTAAAGTGAAGAGATGTGACCTATGGAGGAAGCCGACTCAAGAGACAAAGTATAGGTTGGGTAGACGTCAAACAAATTTATTTTCTTTGTATGGGTATCAAAAGCTTTAACATGTCACAAAGTGCAAAAATTGCAATATAAGAAAGTTCAAATGAGGAAGACATGATATTATATTATACACATTATGATAAAGCCAATCGGGTCCATGAGCATATTGGCAATCAGAAATCAGAGGGTCTTATCAGAGGCGCCATTCAAAAGTTTCGATAAAGTGGCGGATGTGATAAAATAATTAAATTGTTAACTTAAATCAAGTCAGATCCGCATATTGGAAGTCAGGGATTGAAGGTCCACATCGCACATCAGAGATCGAAGGTCCATATTGCATATCAGAGATCAGAGCTCCATAGCGGAGATCAGAGATTGGAGTTGGATATCAAAGATCAGAGATTGGATTTTTGAGTGGTGAAACACAATAAAAATGCTAATATAAAAATCCAATCAGGTTAATGACCATATCCACAATCGACAATTAGAGGGTCTTATCAAAGGTGCCATTCAAAAGTTACAATAAAGTGGCCGATGCGATTTAATAATTAAATTGTTAACTTAAATCAAGATGGGTCCACATATCGAAAGTCAGAGATCAAAGTTCCATATCGCACATCGAAGATCGGAGGTACATATCACATATCAGAGATCATAGTCGAGATCGAATATCGGAGATCAAAGTCGGAGATCAGAGATCGAAGTTTTGAGCACTGAAACAAAATAAAAACTCTGAAATGGTATTTCTCCGATATCACTGTTCTTCACTTTTGGCTCTTTCTTTTGGGAATTTGCGGTCTTCTCTTGAATTTTATCCTCCTTGGCTTGTATTAGCTTCTTCTCTTGGCTTCCGATGAGTTTCCTCTAGCTCCCGATGGCTTTCCTCTGGCTCTCAATGGCTTCTCTTTGAACTACTTCTCGCTCTTCTCTTTGGTACTGCTCATCTTGCTCCTAGGGACTAATGTTTCTTGGGATTCTGTCTCTCTCTCTCTCTAAATATATATATATATAATATATATATATATATAATATATATATATATAATATATATAATATATATATATTCAATCCATATGGACATCAACGACAACACTGACATCTCAACACGGTTTTCCGCATGCCAAGTGGAGAAGGCTATCCTGCCCGAACTGTTGAGGCAATGCACTGACCTGAAGTTTTAGACCTTCATGTCCCCTTTGTCATCCAATAAAACGTTCTCCCGCTTGAAATACCGGTGTTACACACCCTGGCTATGGAAGAAATCCACTGCTCTTATCAGCTATTGAAAATACTTCCTCGCCTCCTCTTCTTTCAGTTTCCCCTTCTCCACAACCCTTTTGAAGATTTCGCCACCCCCAACGTACTCCATGATGATGTAAATATTCAATTTGGTTGCTATGACTTCGTAGAGCCGAATGATGTTTGGGTGATGGACTAATATAATTACCCAAATCTCCCTTTAATCTACTCCATCATTTGAACCTTGATGATATTTTCTTTGTACATGGCTCTAATGGCATCACTCTCACCGGTCTTGAAATTTATGGCATGGTAGAGCTTAGTGAACGTCCCTTGCCCGAGTAGGCGCCCGAGGGCAAATGTTTTTCGGATCAGATGGATGAGTCTTTAACTATAACAACCGTTGATAAATTGTGTCAATATCCATTGTTGAATGGGTATATTCTTTGTAGGCTGACGAATATGCTATGGTCCATATCGCACATTGGAGATCAGAGGTCCATATTGCATATTGGAGATTAGAGGTCCACATAAGAGATAGAAGATTAGAGGTTGAAGTTTTGAGTGGTGAAACATAATAAAAGATGTCGATTATAAAATCTAGTCAGGTTCGCGACCATATCAACAATCGGTAATTAGAGTGTCTTATCAGTGTTGAACTGGTAAATCCCCTCTGCGGACAGAGGCGATCCCACTAGCCCAACACGGGTCTAGCAACAATCATACAACGCTACAAGCAGGTTCCTAATTGCATAAATCAGAGATCGATCATGATAATCTACCTGGAATCAAACGCTAGTTTTTGTATAAGAAACTCCACTCCCGTTCCTTTGCTCTGGCTGGTCACAATCCCCACGCTCCTCGTGAATGGACACCTGCACACGCAAAGAACGATACAAATACAAGCGTAAAATCCAGCATATGAAATTATATATCGGTCAGAAAAGATACAACTCAAATACCATTGAAAGACACATTAGTGGAACCATAATGATAGTCGTCTATTAATCAGTAAAAACAGAGAAAGATTACAACCAAAGGTTCTGACATTGAACCTCCTCTGACTTGGCCAACAGCTAAATACGCCTTGTAAAGTGACCTCTTCTCTCTCGATATTTTGGCAGCATAACCCCTCTATAGTTCTAAATTCTCACTATCACTCCAGCATAATCTCAGTACTCACACTAGCTCTAGCAAAAACTAGTTGATTTAATGCAGGGGGAC
>APFE030642129.1:106922-125375 GCA_000404065.3 Pinus taeda | reverse complement strand
ATATTCAATCCATATGGACATCAACGACAACACTGACATCTCAACACGGTTTTCCGCATGCCAAGTGGAGAAGGCTATCCTGCCCGAACTGTTGAGGCAATGCACTGACCTGAAGTTTTAGACCTTCATGTCCCCTTTGTCATCCAATAAAACGTTCTCCCGCTTGAAATACCGGTGTTACACACCCTGGCTATGGAAGAAATCCACTGCTCTTATCAGCTATTGAAAATACTTCCTCGCCTCCTCTTCTTTCAGTTTCCCCTTCTCCACAACCCTTTTGAAGATTTCGCCACCCCCAACGTACTCCATGATGATGTAAATATTCAATTTGGTTGCTATGACTTCGTAGAGCCGAATGATGTTTGGGTGATGGACTAATATAATTACCCAAATCTCCCTTTAATCTACTCCATCATTTGAACCTTGATGATATTTTCTTTGTACATGGCTCTAATGGCATCACTCTCACCGGTCTTGAAATTTATGGCATGGTAGAGCTTAGTGAACGTCCCTTGCCCGAGTAGGCGCCCGAGGGCAAATGTTTTTCGGATCAGATGGATGAGTCTTTAACTATAACAACCGTTGATAAATTGTGTCAATATCCATTGTTGAATGGGTATATTCTTTGTAGGCTGACGAATATGCTATGGTCCATATCGCACATTGGAGATCAGAGGTCCATATTGCATATTGGAGATTAGAGGTCCACATAAGAGATAGAAGATTAGAGGTTGAAGTTTTGAGTGGTGAAACATAATAAAAGATGTCGATTATAAAATCTAGTCAGGTTCGCGACCATATCAACAATCGGTAATTAGAGTGTCTTATCAGGTCCATGAGCATATCGACAATCAGAGGATCTTATCAGGTCTGCGACCATATCAAAAATTAGAGGGTCTTATCGGGTTCACGACCATATCGACAATCAGAGGCTCTTATCAGAGGTGTCATTCAAAAGATCCGATAAAGTGGCAGATGTGATTTAATAATTAAATCGTTAACTTAAATCAAGTCGGGTCCACGTATTGGAAGTCAGAAATCAGAGGTCCATATCGCACATTGGAGATTAGAGGTCCATATCGCACATTGGAGATTAGAGGTCCACCTAGCGATGTAGCATCAGTCTTCATGAGGGAGATAGTGAGATTGCATGGAATTCCAAAGAACATTGTATTAGATAAGGATGCTAAGTTCACTTTCAAGTTTTGGAAGGAGTTATTTGCAGGTTTGGGTACAAAGTTGGCCTTCAACACAACTTATCACCCGCAAATAGACAAACAAACAAAGAGGGCCAACAGGGTTTTGTAAGACATGTTGAGAATGTATGTTATGCACCAATAGCAGAAGTTGGAAGAGTAACTACCACTGGTTGAGTTTTCTTACAACAATGGGTATCAAGAGTTGTTGATGATGAGTCTATTTGAGGCATTGTATGGGCGGAGTTATAATACTCCTATAAGTTGGAGTGATCTAATGAATAGGGTGTTGATAGGACGGGATATGTTGGTAGAAATGGAACAAGAAATTCATGTAATAAAAAAGAATATAAAGGCAACATAGGACAAGAACAAGATTTATGTAGATCAGCATAGGGAATTTAAGGAGTTTAAGGTTGGAGAGTATGTGTACTTGTGCATCAAGCCCAACAAGAGCTCCTAGAGGATTGGGTTATGTGTGAAGCTGACACCTCAGTATTGCGGGCCTTTTGAGATCCTTGAGAGGATTAGACCAGTGGTCTACAGACTTACACTATGACTAACAATGAAAGTCCATGATTTTTTCCATGTTTTATTGCTTAGAAGATATGTAAAGGATGTTGATCATGTTATTGATTGATCTGTATTGTAAGTGGATCCAGAAGGATAATTCCAACTAGAACCTCAGTGCATTTTGTAGAGAAATATGTTCATGCTCCAGAATATAACAAGTTAAAGTGCAATTGAAGCACTTTGGGCCCGATGAAGCTACATGGGAGATGACTGATTAGATGCGGGCTATGTATCCTTCCTTATTTTCTGATTGTGGAAAATCAATTTTCGTATATACGTATATGGATATGGATGTAAATATTGCAACGAGATGTGTTATAAAGCTCCAATAAGTGGTATGGGTGTCATGTTGGATTGCTTTCTAGAAGGTTGTTCATTGTAAATACTATAATGAGCTAAGTTATAAAGCTCCAAGGGAAGTATGTTTTGCTTTTCAATGGTCTTGCTGGTTGTAAGTGTTATTGAACGCCGAGGATGATGTTTGCATAAGGGGGAGGGGTCTCTAATAAAGTTAATAAATAAAAAATAAGACCAAGGTCATGGGACATGTATTCCAAGCTGAATATTGGGAAAAACGTCCTAGCGGGTGTGCATTTGGTTTATGATGGCTAAGGAAAATTGACAAAGGCAATGGCAAAGGCTTTGAAAAGGAAAGAGGCATTAATTAACATTTTATTTATGAAAATAAAGGAAATTAAGAGAAAAGGAAGGTGAAAGGTCAGAGGTCGCATGTCAAGAGGAAAATGAAGGAAAAATAATAGAAATTGAAGAAAATAGAGGTCTCATTAATAAAAAGGATTTTGAGGATCAGTTCACAACTTTTGTCAGTTTAACCTTTTGTCAGTTCAATTTTGTAGTTCTCTCTATTCTCTCTCACACACACTTAAAGCATTCTTGGAGCACTCTAGCATTGGAAAAAGGAAGGCAAAGGAAGGACGAGGAGGCAAAGGGAAGCAAAGATCAAGCAAGAAAGAGCTGGATCAAGAGGCTACAACGTGATTACCTGCAGGTATCGAGTTGCATGTATGATTTCATTTCTATTTTTGGCATGCATGGTACATGCATGTGTGTATTTGGTTCTCTTGTTGTCATTAGTATAAGTTTTGCTAGGTGTGACAATGGTTTTCAACCTTGCCTTTCCATTTTCGGATAGCCTTGGTGTGATGGGGTTCTTTTACTTGGTTGAGCTAGATCACCGAATGGTTTCGAAACTGAGTGCAGTGATCTCATGAAAATTCCCAAAGGCCTAGGATTCCCTTGACCGGTAATGGCAGGATACACGATAAAGCCTTAGGGTGGACACGGGAAAATTCCTCACACTTTAGGTGGAGAGATCTGAAGGAATCCATGCTTGTTTAGGTCCAAGTGATCCCTTGACTGGTATATGGTGGGATTGCGATAAAGCTTGTAGTGTATAATTATTTTTTTGGGCCTAGGAATCCCTTGATCGGTAATGGCGGGGGACACAGTAAATCCTAGTGGTATAGATGAGGGTTTTGGGCCTATGAATCCCTTGAACGATAATGGTGAGATATACAATAAATCTTGAGAATCCCTGGTTGGTTTTGTTGTGAGTTCCACATTCATGCTCAAAATATGGCATGGGGGTGATTGGCTGAAAAAAGATTTGGCTCAACCCAATCTATGGTCGGGTGGTACGTCGAAGTCCCTGAATTGGTTGGCTTTTACATATGAATAATAAGAATATTTCCTCTTGATTTTTGTGAGTAAATGTTCTTGTTACTATGTGATTTTAATCATTGTTATATCATTAGTAATCAGTTGGTTATATTGTAGTTATAAACATGGTTTTATGCCATACTTTGGTTGTGGCTCTCATCATGTTTTGTTTAGTAAATGAAATGTCAATGAATGTATGACCTAATAGATGATAATGAAACTATTGTGAGAGGGCCTCAGACCTTCTTGATGAAACTCAAATAAGTATGAGGCCCTTATGCTCAGATATGTATTTATGACCTGTACATTACATGTTTATGATGTGTTTGATGAAATGTCTCTCATGGTTAGGATGAGTTTGGTCAGTTCCTTGCTCAAGTTTTATATTAGAGGCATTGTCTTCTTATTATTTATCATCTATGATAATTTCATCAAGTTATGGGCAGAGGCTTGAGTCCCAGCCTTGAAAAAGTGGCCCATATTTCGAGGTCGCTAGCACAAAACTGTTTGAAAAAGGCTGCAGTCATTTTGTGAGGCCTTGTTATGGGAGTGACTAGAAGCTTTTAGTCACATGGAGGGCTTGTGATGGGAAAGAATGGGGGTTTAGGTCAGTAAAAAACAAGTTAACTTAGGGGTTTATCACATGGAGTGGTTGGTTAGCCCCTAAATGGTCTTGTAGCTCCTGAGGAAGGTCAATTTGGTTTTGGTTTGTTGATTCCACTTCCTCAATTGTACTTGGGGAGTTGAATCATATCATAGTAACTCTTCGTCACATGTTTACCCCAGTGGACTGGTTAGCTTGGGTAATTGTGGGAGGAGGGTGTTACACAAAATAAAAGGTTTTGAGAGATTTTTCCATGTTCCAAATTTTGAATATCTGCTACCTCCAACATTCGATTGACAATGAAGATCTAGATCTAGCTATTTATCCTTACATTAGTCATGAGTTAATAAAAGTTGTTGATTATCTCTAACTCAATGGTTTCTATCCCACTATACAAATTCAATCATCATATATTTGGGAATTTAATAAAAATCCATGTGAATAAATCCTATATCTCCATTAGTCACAGATCAAAAATTCCATAGCAAGGTTCTAATATCCAGATTTTTGAAAAAACATTTGAATCCAAATATCTAAAATTTTCCAAAATTCACGTTAAAAATAAATTCTTTTTTCTAGACTTTTAGATCTATATAAGTAGAGGATATTTCCTGAAGGTCAGTTCTACTTCTAGGTTTTTCCCAAGGATTAACAAAGGAAAAACCCTAAATTCCACCTATTTGGCCTCAAATAAAGATATTTTTAAGTCATCGATAAGGAAATATTCTGACTTCCATACCAATTTTGTAGCATATGGATTAGTTTTCCAATGTCCAAATTCTCAATATTTCAACATCTGGATCTTGACTATTGCTAATTCATAGAGAAAATAACTCCTAGATTTCATATCCTTCGTATATCTAGACTTTGTCAAAAGATGAGAAAAGAACTTGACAAATGAGAAAAGGGTGGAAATTTTGAAATTTGTGTGGTTTAATTGATAGATCCATCCCTTTAGATTCTATACATTGATAAGAAAATTCTAGTAAAAAAGGAAAAGGAGGAGCATGAAGAAAAAATATTATTAAATGAATTTGTAGGTAAAAATAAGCGGGAAGATACAAAGGAATAACGTGTTCGAACTAGCATCAATTCAGATTGGGTTGTTGTCAAATTTTAGTATCACGGAAAATATAGAAAATAAATGCATTATCCTAGTAGAATTGTGATGAATAAGTTGAGCAATGACATTTAGAGCCAAAGGCATATGAATAGGTCGAGGAGGAAAGCCAATTGTTAATGCAGTCTTGCTTGAAGGAATGAGGATTCTTTGGGTACGTATGGAATCCATGGAGACTACAAAGAGAAGAGGTGTTTACATTGGTGTTTTTAATGATGAAGGGAGAGAACCTTAACTGGTGGAGGAAGTTGAAGAAGTAGAGTCTAAAGGAGAAATTTGTAAAGAATGACTAGTGAGAGCATTCATTGGAGCAAGTTCTAGACAAAAAATAGAAGTGCCAATGTATGAAGTTAGTTTAAACATTGAAGAGTTTCTTGATTGGATCAATGCTTTAGACAAACATTTTTTATTATGAGAATGTGGAGGATGATAAGAAGGTAGCTTTTGTTGTGACTGGATTGAAGAGCCATGCATTGCTCTGGTGGGATTGAGTGCAAGTAGAGTGAAAAAATAAAGGAAAAGCAAAGATGAAAATCTAAGACACAATGGTAGTAAAATTTAAGGGTAAGTTTATGCCTAAGGACTACCAACTTAGTATTTTTAAACAATTTCATTATTGTAAATAGAAATTGATGCCAATTAAACAATACATAGATAATTTCCATAAGATAAACATTAGAGTTGGACATGTAGAAGGAGAATCAAAGAAGGTAGATAGGTGTACTATTAGGTTGACATATGATATTCAAGATGAAATTAATATTTTTTATCCAAAGGCAGTTGAAGAAGCATACCAAGTTTTTCTTAAGGCAGAAGAGAATTTGACCATGAAACAAAGTTAGTGAGGAAGAGGTCAAAGTTCAATATGTGGCAGAGACAACAAAGTAACAGAGGAAGATTTCAAGATCATAAGGAAGAATGAAGCAATTCATATTAGCAAAGATCAACATCAAGAGGTAATGATTCTAGAGGTAGAATACCTTATCAAAGAGGTAGAGGTTACAAATAAGATGTTATAAATGTAATAATATTGGAAATAGATAATATGAATGTCTAGAAACCATCATGGAAGTGCACACATTACTCAAGAAAATGAAGAAAGTGTGAATTCACCTTCACATGAAGATACACTAGAAAATTTGAGAATCATTGCTTATGAAGGTTGTTTTACTTAAGTCAAATAAGGAGATCAAGGATCCTACATAGAAGAAGAAAGTATTTAGAATCACATGTAAGGCAAAAGGTAAATGTTATAAAGTTGTAATTGATAGTGGAAGTATTGATAATTTGGTGTCTATAGAGATGGTTGAAAAGTTAGGCTTGAAGAAGAAACTGTATCCTACTCCCTGCAAGGTATCTTGGCTGTAGAAATGACATACAATGTTTGTGAATGAGCATTACTAGGTAGACTTTTAGATTGGTTGCTATAAGGACCTAGTAATTTGTGATATAATTCCTATGGATGTTTATCATGTTTTGTTAGGGAGACCTTGGAAGTATGATAGAAGCATTATTCATGATGGGAGAAACAATACCTATACTTTTGAAAGGGATGAAAAGAAGCACATAGTTATACCATTGAAGAATGAAAATACATCAAAGGGAGTCATTCCTAAGGTACTATTGGCAAATCTTAAAGAGTTCCTTCCTCAAATTAAAAATGAAGAGGTAAATTTTGCTTTAATTGACAATCCATTACTAGTACTATGTTAATAGATTTTTGTAAAGAAATTCAAAATTTGTTGAATGAATTTTCTAACATTGTTGTGGATGATTTGATTGATGAGTTCCCGCTAATAAGAAGTATTAGTCACCACATAGATTTTATTCCAAGAGCCATTTTTCCCAATAATTTAGCATACAAAATGAATCCAACAGAGAAAGAGGAAATTAAGAATCAAGTACATTATTTTTTGGATAAGGGGCTGATTAGAGAAAGCCTAAATCCATTTGTTGTTCCACAATATTGAGTCCAAAGAAAGATGGAGGATGGAGAATGTGTATAGATTCTAGAGCCATAAAATAGAGAATCATCAGATATATATTTTCCTTACCTCAAACCCACAATTTCATGGATTACTTGAGTAGAGCTAAATATTTTTCTAACATAGATTTAATGAGTGGATACCATCAAATAAAGATAAATAAGGAGATGAAAGAAAAACTACATTCAAAACAAATAATGGACTTTATGAATGGAAGCTATGAAGATAAATACATAAAGTGGACCATGCTACGATAAGGAAGGAACCAAGTTGTGTCAGAGTTCACAAATGTTTTCCATACCCTCCACACAAAGTTGGGTATCAAGGATTCTGAGCGACATTTGGTACTCAAGTACTGCGACTGTCTACACAAGTACATATAGGATGACATGGAGTTCGTGGACATCTCCTTGCTTGGCACGGCATACAAATACGCTATCAAGATTGAACGAAAGTTTAAACAGAAGAAGTGAGACTTTGGATTTGCGAATCTGAAGTAAGGAAAAGGCACCCCTAAACCATAGAGAAAAGGTCAAAGCCAAGGTGGGGTGACCGAGGACAACCCGCTGAAGCCGCAAGAAAAGAACACCACCACGAAGAAAAATAAGGACATAGAAAAATGATGTGAGTTCCATAAGAGCTCCACTCACAACACAAGTGAGTGTCGGGGCAAGCAGTCACTGTTGGCTAAGATGAAGGCTTCCAATTCAGACACATGTTATGACTCTGAGTCAAAATCTGAAAAAGGGAATGGAAAATGGAAGTAGATCATTGATGTGGAGCCTAGTGCCACTGTGGAAACCACCAAGATCCAGAAGAATGATCCCGAAGATCCAAAGGAGGGGGAATGACTCTTCCACTCATAGATGTGGGTGAATGGTTCTTCGTTGCAGTTCATTGTCGATAGCAGGAGCTAAAATAACACTGTTTCAGCAAAGATCATGAAGCGGATGGGCCTATTGCTGATAGCTTATTCGCAACTGTACACCATCGAGTGGCTTCACCAAGGATGAGATCTCTGCACCAGCCAGCAATGCCGCCTCCCCCACAACATCAAGCCCTTGACAAATGACGTATTGTGTGATGTTGCTCCTCTTGACATTTGTGATGTATTATTAGGACAACCATACTTTTGGAAGCAACATGATGTATATAAATCTAAAACTTTATCTGTGATTATTACTTTAGGCAATAAGTTGTACAAGATACTGGAGGTAGCCTCACCTACCACCATCTCCTTGATCACTGCAAAGCAATGTAGTAAGATCATTTCCCCAACTAGGAAATTTGTTTTCCTTATGATTCACCCTCAGGGAAAGAAGAAGGTTGTGGCCATGACTTCTAGATAGGGCTTGTCTTCACAACAAAAACATATGGACAAGGTCGTGGAGGAGTACAGGGATTTTTTAGTCTCACCTATAGGGGTACTTCTGCACTGTCAGGTCAAGCACTCCATTGATCTGACCTTGGGTGCACCACTATCCAATGGACCAATATATCGATACTCTATTCTAGAGAATGATGAGATGAAGAGGAAAATTCAGGAACTGTTGCAGAAATGGCATACCAGGCCAAGCTCATCGCCTTGTGGGAGCCTGATTGTATTGGTACAAAAGAAGGACGGGACTTGGAGACTCTGTATTGACTATGGAATGCTGAACAATATCATTGTTTGGAATAGGTACCCAATACACCATATTGATGACCTTCTGGACCAGCTCAAGGGGACCAAATACTTTAGCAAGATTGACTTGAAGTCCGGTTATCACCAGGTGCCTATTGAACCCTCTGATGTGTGGAAGGTTGCCTTAAAATCCAAGGAGGGCCTTTTTGAATGGTTTTTCATGCCTATTGGGTTAATGAATTCCCTTGCAGATTTCATGAGAATGATGGACGACATCTTGCGACAGTTCACCAATGCATTCGTGGTGGTGTATTTAGATGACACCTTGATCTTAAGTCAGAGTTGGGAAGAGCACCTCCACCATATTCGAAAGGTTCTTCAAACCCTGCGACAACACAAGTTGTGTGCTAATTTGGAGAAATGCACTTTTGGTATGACCCAAGTTCAATATCTGGGGTGCATCATTGATGAAAAGGGTGTGCATGTGGACCCAACTAAGGTACAAGTCATTCGGGATTGGCCAGCCCCAACCACTCTAACAAGATTCTGTAGCTTTCTGGGTCTTTCCAATTTACACTACAGGTCCGTGTTAAGGTTCTCTCATATCACTTGGCCTTTAAGTAAAGTCACCAAGGGTGGAGTGAAAGTTTTTTTTTTGGTTCGAAACCCAAAAAAAGGCGTCTCCCAAGTTGAAGCATCACCTTTTCTTTGCACCAATGCTCACATTACTAGACCTGGAGAAACCATTTGAGATTGAGATAGATGGCCTAACTATGCTATTGGTGCAGTTCTTACTTAGCAGGAGCATCCAATGGCTTACCACAGTGAAACACTTTCAAACATAGTATGAAAGTATCCCACTTACAACAAAGAAATTTATTCCATTGTGCAGGCCTGCCATCAATGGAATCATTGCATTATGGAGAAGGAAACGATTATCCACATATAACACCAACCCCTGTAGTTTATACAGACACAAGGGAAGTTACAGAATGATCCCCATTAGAAATGGTCCACCTACCTACAACAGTTCCATTTGAACATTAAGTACAAGAAGTGTAGCACCAATAATGTTGCAGATTGCCTCAACCGACCACTAGTCACGGCACTTATCATTGCGCTGAACTCCTGTTGGAACGAGACTTCGGGGTGGATGCATCTTTACTAGAGTGATCCAGAATTCGACTACACATACCATACACTCCTTGAAGGGAGGAAGTTCCAAATCTTCACCTTCAATATGCACTAATATGCCACCTGGGACGCATCTACGTTCCTTCAAATGAGTGTTCCAATATTATTTGGGAGGAGCATTACAATCAGGTTGTTGGACATTTCAGAGTAGAGAAAATAATGGTGGTATTGCAAAAGTATTTTTATTGGCCGAAACTTCGTTGGGATGTTGGGAAGTACATTAGATCTTGCACCTCCTGCGCCACTGCCAAACCAACCATCAAGAAGCAAGGCCTATATACTCCTCTACCTACTCCTAGTCAACGTTGGGGATCGTTCTCAATGGATTACATGTCGGGCCTTCCTTCTACTAAGCACGACAATGACTGTGTTTTCGTGGTCGTCGATAGATTCTCTAAGATGGCCATCATGACATCCTACAAGAGGAATATTATAGCAGGGGCCACTGCTAAGCTCTTCTTTAAGCGAGTGTGGGTACACTTTGGGATCCCATAGTCCATTGTCTTAGATCGGGACAATAGATTCTTGAGTGCATTTTGGTCAAGTCTCTGGTCAATGTTGGATACAAACCTTACTAAATCCACAACTTTCCATCCCAAAACTGATGGCCAAATAGAGGTTGTCAACGGGATGATCATACACATTTTGTGCATGTACAAGTTGAAGCATTCACGCACATGGGATGAAAGTCTCCCCTATGTCCAACAGAGCTACAACAGAGCTCTCCACAACTCAACAGGGCACAACCCCTTTCAGGTAGGGCTAAGATTTCAGCTATTTTGTCCCATTGATGTAGCCATACCTTTTGCAGCTACTTATGCAGATTCAACTCATGTCTAGTCTGAAGATGATAGGGTTAACAAATTCATTGAGCGCATTCAACACATCCGCCAACATGTACATGATATATTGGAAAAATCCAATGCTAAGTACAAGAAGTTCCATGATCCGCATCAGGTGCCACACAAGTTCCAGGTGGGTGACAAAGTTTGACTACATTTGCAGAAGGAGCGCCTTGCTGGACCCCATCGCAAGTTTTTCCTGCTATGATATGGGCCATACACCATCACCAAGGATGTAGGGGAAAATTCCTTCGAGCTCAACATTCCACCATTCCTTGGTCTGCACCTAGTGTTCAATGTAGACAACCTTTGGCCATACTTTCCACTATTGTTGGACACATCCGACATTGTAGAGCAAACCACACTAATAGAACTGAACCCGGACTACATGGAATAGGCCACCACTGATCAAATCATGGAAAAAAATATCAAGAACACTGGCCAGTAGAAGATCCAACTGCATCGGGTTATCAAAGCTTGCCAACTCTTGCAACAAGGCAAGTGGCTCACCAGGGACCAAGTTCAGCAGAAGATTCCCCATCTCATGGAGGCACTCAACGCAATGGGGACCATTTCTTCCTAAGGGGGGAGGACTAATCCAAGTGGATATTGGTGGACACCCTCCTATTCCACTTGGACCCCCAACATTATCTCTTTCAATTTTTCAGTTTCCTTAATTGTAGCACAATTTACTATTTTTTGCAGTTTTTTGGGTCCTGAACTTCCAGAGCTGTTTTGAGGCCCTGAACGACTTTTTTAGGGAAAATGGAGAGATTGGAATAGATCTTTGAAATGAGGGATTATGATTGCCAAATGGAGATCGTATGCCAAATTTACGACCCCAAGAAATTAATGTACCAATTTACCCAAATGGGGCCCACAATTTTGGTGCTTCATCTCCTAGGGTGGGGTTTTTGGATGTTTAGGGTTTTCCATTGTTTCTCAATAATAAATAGGTCTTGGAGCCTCATTGTAACACAGTTCAGAGGCATGTAGCCGTCACATCTCTTCTCAGAGATAAGCTAACATCGCCCAAGGCAATTTATTTCTATTATGTTTGTAAGTATATTTCAATATTCTGATATTGATGAAATGAAGTGTTATTTCTGCTGCATCTCTGTATTTATGGTTATATCTATAATTTTTTGCATTCATATTTAAGTTCGGATCATGAGGTAGAAAAACCAACCACTAGTAGGCCATCGGGTTGTGTTATAACCAATCCACTAGGAGGAAAATGGGTTCCATTCTTTCGAGTGAATTTGTTCCATAATTGAGCAAAAGTAGCCAAGAGGGATGGTAGATAGAGCACATATAGAGGATTTGTGTAGTGTAGTAGCCCACAGGCTATATGCCATACTTCTTTGTACTTTCAACCATATTTCTATTCAGAGAAAGAGAGTGAAGCGACCTTACCCTCTAGCTGGGTTTTTCTTTTGAAAAGATTTCCCAGGTCATATCTTGTGTCAAATGTGTATGTTAGCTTTTATTTCGCTATTCTTTATTTTCTGCACAATTTTGTTTTTCATGCATACACTATTAAGAATTTTCTAGAGATCCATAAATCTAAACAGATACAAAATTGTAATAGTGTAGAATTTTATATTTTAAATATAATTTTATCGGATCTATTGTGATGAATTTTCCAGTGGAATATCCATGGAATTTTACGTATCAAAAACAGATAAGAGGTGTTGGCACTGGAGATGTCAATGATGAAGAGAGAGAACCTCAAATAGAGGAGGAATTTTAAGAAGCAGAGTCTGAAGAATAAATTTGTAAAGAAAGACTAATTAGAGCATTCTTAGGAGCAAGTTCTAGACCAAAAATAGAAGTGGCAATGTATGAAGGTAGTTTGAACATTGAAAAGTTTTTTTATCAGATCAATGCTTTAGAATTTTATTATTATTATTATTATTATGAGAATGTGGAGGATGATAAGAAGGTAAAGGTTATTGTGACCAGATTTAAGGGCCATGCATTACTTTGGTGGGATGAAGTGTAAGTAGAGTGAAAAAACAAAGGAAGAGAAAATATTAAAAATTGGGACACAATGGTAGAAAAATTGAAGGGTAATTTTAAGCCTAAGGACTCAACTTAATCTTTTTAAATATATACAATATAGTAAATAGAAACTTATGTCAATTACAAAATAAATAAAGAATTTCTAGAATAAAAACATTAGAGCTGAACATGTAGAAGAAGACCCAAATAAGGTAGCTAAATGTACTAATGGGTTGATATGTGACATTCAAGATGAAATTAATAATTTTCCTCCAAATACAGATGAATAAGCAGACAAGGTTTCTCTTAAGGAAGAAGATAAGTTGGCCAGGAAAAAAACTAAACGAGGAAGAGGCTAAAGTTCAAGAATAGGCAGAGACAACAAAGTAATAGAGGAATATTTCAGGCTCAAAAGGAAAAAGGAAGAAATTCATATTAGCAAATACCATCAACAAGAGGTAATTATTCTAGAGGTAGAATACCTTATCAAATAGGTAGAGGTAGAGGTTACAAATAAGATGTTATCAATGTAATAATCTTGGAAATGGATCATATGAATATGTAGAAACCATTGTAATATGTCAAGGAAGTGCACATATTACTCAAGCAATTAAAGAAAGTTGTGAATTCACCTTCACATGAATATACACTAGAAATTGGAGAATCTTTGCTTATGAAAAGGGTTTTACTTAAGTCGTGTAATTAGATCAAGGATCCTACATAGAGGAAGACATCATTCAAAATCACATGTAAAGTAAAAGGTAATTTTGTAAAGTTGTAATTGATAGTGGAAGCATTGATAATCTAGTGTCTATAAAGATGGTTGAAATGTTAGGGTTTAAAAAGACACTATATCCTACTCCCTACAAGGTATCTTGGTTACAGAAAGGAAAAATCTAGTGTTTGTTAATGAGAAATGCCAAGTAGACTTTTAGATTGGTTGCTACAAGGACCTGCTAATTTATGATGTGATTCCTATGGATATTTATCATGTTTTGTTAAGGAGACCTTGGAAGTATGATAGAAGAGCTATTCATGATGGAAGAAATAATACCTATACTATTAAAAGGGATGGAAATAAGAACACACTTATACCATTGAAGAATGGAAATACAACAAAGGGAGTTAGTCCTAAGGTACTATTGACCAATAGTAAAGAGTTTCTTCAACAACAAAGAGGTAAAATTTTCTTTAATTCGCAAGCCAAAGATAGTTCTTACTAGTACTGTATTAATAGATTTGCCTAAAGAAATTCAAAATTTGTTGAATGGATTTGATGACATTGTTGTGCATGATTTGAATGATGAGTTTCCTTTAATAAGAAGTATTAGTCACCACACAAATTTGATTCACGAGCTATTTTCACTAATAAAGTAGCATACAAAATGAATCCAACAAAGGCTGAGGAAATTAAGGATCTAGTATAGGGTTTGTTGGACAAGGGGTTGATCAGAGAAAGTCTAAGTCCATTTGTTGTTCCATAATATTGAGTCCAAAGAAATATGGAGGAAGAAGAATGTGTATATACTCTAGAGCCATAAACTAGAGCACCATCAGTATATATTTTCCTTACCTAAAATCCATGATTTTATATATTACATCAGTGGAGATAAATATTTCTCTAAAATAGTTTTGAAGAGTGGATACCATAAAATAACAATGAAATAAGGAGTTGAAAGAAAAATTGCATTCAAAACAAATAATGGACTTTATGAATGGCTAGTAATGCCATTTGAGCTAACATATGCTCCAAGCAATTTTATAAGGTTAATGAATAAAGTACTAAAATACTTCACATGAAAGTTTTTTATTATTTATCTTGATGATATATTAATGTACAATTATGCAAAGGAAGAACATCTTAGAAATTGCAAAAAGAAAAATTATTAATTGATCTGAAAAAGTGTACTTTTATGAGCACAAAGTTGGTATATTTAGGTTTTGTCACATCGAGAGATGGTTTGAAGATGGACCATGAGAAGGCTAGAGATATTATTGAATGTTCTACACTAAAGAGTATTTTTGAGGTAATAAATTTTCATGATTTGGCTAGTTTTTATAAGAAATTTATTAGAATTTTTTTGTGGAATATGTGCTTCGAATGTAGAAACCATTAACAAAGTGTTGTATCCATAATAATGGCCACTTTTTTATTTTTATTAAATTAGTAAAAGAAAAACACCCTCCACAAATACACCAAATTTTTTATTTTAATGTTTAATATTGTGAGTTTATTATCTATAATATGACTATGGTTCTTGAAATTGTATATTTGGGAAGTTTCATTTCGTGATTTCATTTTGGAAAAAAACACATTTTTGTCACGGGAAACCCAATATTCAATTTCACATTTCACACTTTTATTTTTATTTGAATTTTTTTTAACTATTCGACGGGGAATTTAAACCAGCGACCTGTCACAAGGGGTACCTTAACAATGCACCATTCACCTTCAATCCAATGCCCCATGGATGACTTTTCTTTAAATTAAAATTTATTTCACTTTTACTTATTATTTTATCTTAAGTTTAATACTTATCAATTTTTGGTTTTGTTATTTAAGTTTATTATTTTTTTATCATAATTATTATTGGCATTTTAATTTTCTCTAGTTTTTCTTGTGTTAGTATTAGATTGAACTTATTTTTGTCTTGACTTTGATTAAATTTATTATTTGTGATAGTTCAAAAAATGATGTGCAATTTAATTTTAATGCATTAAGTAGATTATAAAATATTGCTTCACTTGGTTTCATCCTTTCTTAATTTTGATGCCACCATTGGCTTTTGCTTATTAGGAGCTTTTCGACAATGTAAAATTTATCTCATTCCAAATTAAAGACACATAGTAATTACCTTTGGAATATTTTTAAATATTTCCATGTCCATATGTCGGTTGATATGGATGATGACATGTCTCCTCCATCTATGTATCATTACAAAGTTATTGTTTAGTCAGTACAAGAGTCACATGGTCTAGCCAAGTCATTTTTAAGCTTTATATTTAATCATCTGGATCCCTATGATCCTTTTGTTTGCATTTTGGAGGAATTATGGATTTATAGATTCCAGATACATCTAGGTTCTCATTGGTTTTATAGATGTCACATTTTCATTGTTTAATTTAACTTACCTTTTTTTATTATATTTTCTATTAATTTGATGTATTTATATATTTTTGATTTAATTTAATTTTTATTTTTGTTCAAAATTTTGTTTTTATGAAAATTTTAATCTGGACACTTCACATTTCATGATGTTACTGATTTATCATATTTTGGATAAATCCAGGTGATTATTTTTGTAAGCTCACATTCTATTATTAATTAGGAAATTATTTACCACATATAGTCGGATAGCACCTTATAATGCCTTGGTCTCCCCTTTAGGAAACTAGACCATAGGAAAACTTTGAGGCTCTAACATAGAGTTATCAAAATATGCATAATTTACATGATATATCTAATATGACTAGTACAAAAAATGGGATTTTCATCCATATAAACTGCAATTACATAAAACGAAAAACACATATAATCTACCTGTAACATATATAGTAAATCAAGTGCCACATGTAGTAGGACCAATACAAACAACATATCTAATTACTCGGAGTTGGAAGACTAGGATTGACTGGAGGAGGTAGGTCATGGTCATATAGGAGAAGACATTTCATGCATTGCATACAATCATCCATGATCTGGTATAGTAGGTCCAATTTATCCATTCAAAGGAGGAGTTTGTCATGAATTTCATTACATTCAAACAAATATTTCCCGATAGCTCCTTAAGGCGACAATAGAGATCAATTGTAAGAAGATATTGGTTGCGACATCCTCTTTTTAAGCTTAGGTCGAGGACCCAACTAGAGATGGATGCCTTGACTTCTAAGTCAGAGATGTCTTCTCTTTCCTCATCCACTTCATGTTAAATGTGTTTAATTTCTTATTGGATTGTTAGTGGTGTGTGTGCCTGATATTTGTCTGAGGAGGAACTCACTCTAGGTTGAGCTAGGCACTACTGAGACCACCTTGGCCTCCAAACACCCTTCTCAAGTGTACTCTCTAGCAAGTCATGACGAGTGACTAGAGCTAATGATTAAATGAAAAGAAGAGTGGGATAAAGCAATTGGGAAGAAGACAGAGAGAAAAACATGATAATCCTCTATAGAAAGGGGCTCGAGAGAAGAACATGAGGGAGATAAAATTTCCTAGTAAATACTTCCTCTTTCTTGGAATGAGAAAATGGGTGGGGAAAATAATTTAAAATATGCAAGTTTCCAAGCTTGTAATTCTGTTGATTGCTATAAAAATCCTTAGATATGCCAACATTTCTTCTTTCTATCTAAAATGACTACATCCAACCTTAAAGTACACGATGCTTTCAATGACAACCTACAAAACCAATGAGCAATTCATGGCCAATCCAATACAAGGTTACTTGCATATGAGTTGGATTTCTTTGGATTTGTGTAGGGAAATTGTCCTCCTTTGTTGCCATCCTCCTCCCCACCACAAACATTCCCTAGCCCGACAAAATGAATTACGGTCCTCAACAACCTAATTGGGGAAGACACATCCATAGGTGATATATTTCTTGGATATCAAATTTCATGGTGTGATTTTCATTATTTTATTTTATTTCAACTTATGGATATTGAATTTCATGGTGTGATTTTTATTATTATTATTTTTCAATTATTTTTATTCATTTTTTAAAAGCATTTATTTTTGGTTTGCAATGTTTCAAGCTCCATTGCAATATGCTAAGTACATGAATCTAACAACACAGTTGATAAGTTTATGGACAACCCTTGGATTGGAAGATCGTTGATTATAAAGAAAGATAAGTTCTGTTTGTTATAGGGAATTGCTTTCAAGGTTTTTTAATGAAAATTCTTACATTTTTTTCCCTTTAAGGGCAATATTCTGAAGGTGGATGTGAGAATTGTTGTGTGTGGAGCATGATTATTTAGAGGTCTTTGTTTCAGCCGAATGTATACCCCAGGAAGTTTGTACACCCCTCTATGCGGGGGGGGGCGACTTGTCCCCCCCGCGGGGGTCCGATCCCCTCCAGCTGGGGGGTTCGGGGGCCAGCGGTCCCCCGGCGGGGGCTCGGGGGCAGCGCCCTCGAAGCTAAAAACAGATGTAAATCTTCCTTGTAAAAGTATAGTAATTTCTAGTCAATCTGGATCGTTCATTAGGCAGATGATCTGACGGTAGAACTTATGTTTCGTTTAGGGTTTTTTGCCCTAGAAGGAAACCCCTCTCTCTGTATGAGGGCATTGTATTTGAGGCTGTGTAATAGATGTGCATTCTGTGTGTGAGCGAGAAACGGAGAGGTGATACTGTGAGAGAAAACAGAGGATATTACAGCGGATTTGTTGTAGGTTGTGTCTCTTCATTTTGCTGGATAATAGAAAGGAAGGACTGGCTGTTCGGGGTGGACGTAGCCCAAACTGGGTGAACCACATATATCTGTGTCTCTCTTGTTTTATGCGTTTTCTGTTTTTATATTTCTACAATATTTTATGTGTTCCATTGCTCTGTAATATATAATTTTCTAACAACTGGTATCAGAGCCGAAGGTCTATTTGGTTGATAAACTCGCAGGAAAGAAGGGTTCCTTGTTC
>APFE030642129.1:64992-105655 GCA_000404065.3 Pinus taeda | reverse complement strand
TGATTTCAACAGGGTAGTTAGGCAGTGAAGGTTGTGTGACAACTTTCACAGATAAAGCTTGGAAGGTCACCAAAGGAGCCCTGTTAATAGCAAAAGGCGAAAAGGTTGGTACATTGTATTTATGCAATGGTATTTCTAACTCTGTTAATGCTTTAACTTCCAAAGGAGCAGATGCAGCATTATGGCATCATAGGCTTGGACACATGAGTGAAAAAGGGATGAAGATTCTTCACTCAAGGGATTTGTTGCCGGGTTAAGAATGTTGATTTGGACTTCTGTGAGAATTGCATTTATGGAAAACAGAAGAGAGTCAGATTTCTTAGAGTTGGGAAAGAAAAGAAGAGCGAAAAAATTAGAGCTTGTGCATACAGATGTATGGGGACCTGCTCAGGTATCATCTCTTGGTGGCTCTCGTTATTATGTTTACTTTTATTGATGATGCCACTAGAAAAAACTTGGATTTATTGTATTAAGAATAAATCTGATGTATTTGATACTTTCAAGAAATGGAAAGCTTTGGTTGAGATTGAGACAGGAAAGAAATTGAAGTGTCTTAGATCAGATAATGGAGGTGAATATTGAAGCAAAGATTTTGATAGGTACTGTTCAGAGCATGGAATTCGCAGAGAGAAGACAGTTCCAAGAACACCACAAGAAAATGGTGTGTCAGAAAGGATGAACGGGACAATCATGGAACGTGCAAGGTGCATGAGATTGCATGCAGGATTTCCTTTACAGTTTTGGGCAGATACTGTAGATACTGCTGTTTATCTAATAAACAGAGGGCCTTCAAGTTCCTTGGATGGTGGTGTTCCAGAGGAAGCATGGACAGGTAAAAAGGTAAACTACTCTATTTTAAAGCCTTTGGTTGTGAGGCCTTTGTTCATATTGATAAAGAAAATAGAACAAAGCTTGAAGCAAAGTCAAAGAAATGTACCTTTATTGGATATGGTGTTAATGATTTTGGTTATCGCTTATATGATTATGAAAATCACAAAATCATTAGGAGCAGAGATGTAATATTCAATGAAAAGGCCTTGTATAAGAATCAGTTGCAGGAAAAGAAACAAGAAAAGGAAAAAGGAATATGTAGTTCTTGATGAAATCACTGAAAAGGTAAAGGTGCCTGAAAATAATAATAATCAACAACCACAAAAGCAGCAACCACCACAACATCAACAGGCACCCCAAACACCTGAAAGCGGTGTTAGAAGATCTACCAGGATAAGTAGACCCCCTGAACGATACTCTCCTTCATTATATTATTTATTGTTGACTGATTCTGGTGAACCCAAATGTTATGAAGAAGCAATGCAGGTTGAAAGCAGGAAGAAGTGGGAGGTAGCCATGGAAGAAGAGATGGACTCCTTAATGCATAACCAGACTTGGCACTTAGTCAGGTTGCCTGCAGGAAAAATTACATTGAAGAATAAATGGGTTTACAGGTTGAAGGAAGAAGATGGAGGAAAACAGAGGTACAAAGCGAGACTTGTGGTGAAGGGGTTTGCACAGAAGAAAGGTATTGATTTTGATGAAATATTTTCTCCTATTTTTAAAATGAATTCAATCATAACTATTTTGAGTCTAGTAGCAGTTGAAGATTTGCATCTTGAGCAATTAGATGTAAAAGTAGCCTTTCTCCATGGGGATTTAGAGGAAGAGATATATATGCAGAAACCACAAGGATATGAGGTGAAAGGGAAGGAGAAACTAGTGTGCAAGTTGAAGAAGAGCTTGTATGGATTAAAACAGGTTCCAAGGCAATGGTATCTAAAATTTGACAAGTTTATGTTTGAACAAGGTTATACTAGATGTCACTCTCATCATTGTGTTTATCTGAAAAAGAAAAATGATGGCAACTATATTATATTGTTATTGTATGTAGATGACATGCTTGTTGTAGGGTATAACATGAAAGAAATAAATGTGCTCAAAAGAAAATTGGCAAATTCATTTGCAATCAAGGATCTGGGAGCTGCAAAACAAATCCTTGGTATTAGAATAACTAGAGACAGGAAAAATCATAAATTAACATTGTCTCATAATGAGTACATACAAATGGTGTTGAAAAGCTTTAATATGCACAATGCAAAACTAGTTAGTACACCTTTTGCTAGCCATTTCAAACTTAGTAAGGAAATGTGCCCAAAGACCCAAAAAGACAAGGATTATATGCCTAAAGTTCCATATGCATTAGCAGTTGGAAGCTTAATGTATGCAATGGTCTGCACAAGGCCTGATATTGCACATGCAATGGGAGTTGTAAGCAGGTACATGAAAAATCGAGGAAAGGAACATTGGATGGTAATGAAATGGATTCTCAAATATTTGAAAGGTACCACAAATCAGGCATTATGCTTTGGTGGTTCAAACATTTCCCTATAGGGATATGTTGATGCAGATATGGCAGGTGACAAAGATAATAGGAGGAGCACTACAAGATATGTATTTATTGTTGGTGGAACAACTGTCAGTTGGGTTTCAAAATCCAAAGTGTTGTTGCACTTTCAACAACAGAAGCAGAGTATGTTGCTACTATAGAGGCTAGTAAAGAGATGATTTGGTTACAAAGGTTTATGGGTGAATTGGGTAAGGAGCATGATATGGGCACGTTATACAGTGATAGACAAAGTGCCATTCATCTTGCAAAGAACTCAACATTTCATTCCAGGACTAAACACATACAGCTCAAGTACCATTTCATACGATCAGTGTTGGAAGATGGAGAGTTGAAGTTGTAAAAGATACACACTAGCCAGAATCCTGCAGATATGCTAACAAAAGTTGTAACCAGGGAGAAACAGAGAACATGCTAAGTTTCGATTGGTCTTCAAGGATAATGATGAAGATGAGAAACAACCAGGTCCAAAGAGGAGTAATTTTCCAGCAAATGAAGCAGCGGTGGAGTTGCTACAATCATTCTCCAAGTGGGAGATTGTTGTGTGTGGAGCATGATTGTTCAGAGGTCTTTGTTTCAGCCAGATGTATACCCCAGTAAGTTTGTACACCCCTCCACGCGGGGGGGTGCAGGGGGGGGCGCGATCCCCCCCTGCTAGGGGGTCCAGGGGCCAGCAGTCCCCCAGTAGGGGTTCGGGGGTAGCGTCCCCGAAGCTAAAAACAAATGTAAAATTTCCTTGTAAAAGTATAGTAATTTCTAGTCAATCTAGGCCATTCATTAGGTGGATGATCTGACAGTAGAACTTATGTTTAGTTTAGGGTTTTTTTCCCTAGAAGGAAACCCCTCTCTTTATATGAGGGCATTGTATTGAGTTTGTGTAATATATGTGAGAGAGAAACAGAGAGGTGAGACTGTGAGAGAAAATAGAGGATATTACAGTGGATTTGCTGTAGGTTGTGTCTCTTCATTTTGCTGGATAATAGAAAGGAAGGATTGGCTATTTGGGGTGGACATAACCGAAACTGGGTGAACCACGTAATCTGTGTCTCTCTTGTTTTATGCGTTTTCTGTGCTTATATTTCTACAATATTTTATGTGTTCCATTGCTCTGTAATATATAAATTTCTAATAAATTGGGTAGAGGAGGGTTGAGTTCCAGTACCTATGTGAATCACGATATGGAGTTGTGAGGTGGTGGATTGATCTTGTGATGAAATGGATGGAATGAGTGAAGATGATTGAGGGGATGATGAAAGAACCTCACTATGAGATTCATATGGTGTCTTATTAGCTCTCTTACGACTTGGTAGAGGGAATTCGAATGGGGGAATCCCAAACTTTTCACTATGTGCTCTAGCTAACCATTGAGATGAGGGAAACTGAGAAGTAACGCTATCTTAGGATAACTCAGATTCTTCTTCAGATATAGAAATCCCTTGTAACTTATGAATCAGAGATTGGACTTTAGGGGTTTCTATAGAAGAATAATGATCTAGTTTATGTGGAATTTCAATAGTGGGTTCTAAGTGCGTGTTTAAAACTTCTCGCTTAGGATTCAGAGATTTAGAATGTGATCATGAAGATGGAGGTGAGGGTGGGGGGTTTTATTCTTAGAATGGTCTGTTGGTTTGAGTTTACTTTCCATTCATAGTTCAGGCCCTCCTTCTAGCACCAAAAATGTTGAAGCCTCGAAAATCGTTACTGCAACATGGGGGTAAACCACCTGGTCCAGACCTTGGTTGGAAGATCCTTTGTCATTTAGTGTAGTGGCTTCGACTAGGGGTAATGGCACCAGTATCCCAAAAAGAGATTTTGGTAGTGTTTATGGGGTGATATATGATGTAATAGGAGAATGATTTAACTAAGTGTATTCTAATATAAACTATTAATCACATGCATATATCCTAGTTTTAAACATTATCTAACTATAACTATACCTGGGAATAAAAGCAAGATATGAGATCTACAATAATGTCCTATAGAAATTGGTAATAAAGATCATTCAACTGTAATAAGAGATGAAATCATTTTAACAATAATCATTTTCGATAAATAGTTATCCAAAATGATTGTGAGAGATATATTGCATATAGAATCGTTCACGTATTCAGTAAGAAATTAAATCCAACACCATACAAAAGTGCAATAATGCTAACCGAAATTCAAACTTTCATACATAAAGAAATTGAAGAAAAGTTATTGCTTGATACATAAATAAAACAAAATCACAAGATAAAAGTACCATTTGTAATAAGTTATGCTCATGTGTTTCGGTAATATCGATGTAATTCCAACCAATCCAACATCATCTAAGAGTGCAAAAGTGCAATTTTAGTAGAACATGCCAGATATAAAAGAAAATAAGTCATGTTCCATTCATTCTACTAGAACCTCCTGAAAGCTACATAAGTGCATGTTTTTAAGAATGTTTCTGATAAAATTTCTAGACCTCTCTCTAAATGCATGAGAGGGTTTTAAATACTAAAATTGTAGGTGCTAAAATAGATTATTACAAAAATAACTGAGGATGTTTAAATGACCTTCCTCAGATTATGTGAAATGGAACTAAAATAGAAATAAAACTAGGTGACTAACTCCTTTGTATTTGATCCTTAAGATTGCAGATATCTGTCATTGGTGTGAGCTGTGTCAGTTAGCTGATCATAGATTTCAATTGTCTAGTAAATACAACATCTTTCAGCGTTGGCACCATTTTCTGTGTCCAAGTGGTTAGGCAACATAGGGTCATCTGCTAGCTATATGGCTTGACTAAGAATTGCTAGTATGATTCTTAGTTTAGCTTGCTCATTTTTCTAATCACCTTCTCCCTTTCCTTTGCTGCTTGTCTCCATTACTGCTCCAGTTGATTGGCATTTGGAAGAAATCCTGGTATATATTCAACAACCAGGTTGGCACCATGTAGGTTTTCATTAAAAACTTCAATGATGTTGTTTGCTTCTACTTTCGTGATCACTATTTCCGTTTCTTCTTTCTTGAGTCGAGAATCCTAGACTGAAAATATAATTTATTTGTGTGACTCCTCCAGTTTTGGCAAATCCGCCTTTCTCCCATCTTCTAATTCTTACTAGGTGATAAAGTCATAAATCCTTTTTTTGATTTCGTCATGCTCAAGCCTCATGTCGACGACTTGGATTTTTATCTTATCACTGATCTCGCAGTAAGGATTTACTTGCGAGATTTCTTGGGAAAAAAGTTCCTTTTGTTGCATTAGTTGGGCATTAAGTCGGAGTGCTTATTTTATGAGCTGATCGATTTGTGAACTGTCTTTATAATTATCTATCATAGCTTGAAAATGCACATCCTTTTCTACTAGGCTGGCTTGATGCTGTATTTGCATCTGTTCAAACTCCTACTGTAGTTTGGCAATTTGTAACTCTGCGTGTTGGTTAGATTTTTTTTTGAGTCTAATTGTTGTTCCAATAGCAAGACCTTTTGTTCTTTTTCTCTTAGTAGAATTTGAACCTATGTTTCTTTATCAATAATTTTCATAGCATAGGCTCCCCCAAATTTTGACAGTCTTGTAAGGTTCTCAGATGGGTCCATGGGCGAACCTCTCCAGACAATATCCATTGGTTCATTGTCAAGAGTGGTAATAGCTGCAACATCCAAATTTCTTTTCTTCCTCTACCTTTTAATGACAAATTTATGGGTAGGTATATAAAACACATCTAAGGGAGGAATTTCCTCAACTCTTAAAACAATTTCAAAAGCGGGGGTGGTAGGAATGAGCTCTATATCTTGAGTACTTACAATTTTCTCCATTGTAACCTCTTGAGTTAATATGTGATGTGGAGTCTGTACTTCAGATGTTTGTTCTTTTGTATGGAGCTTTTTATTACAATGCTCCCATTCATTTTCCAAATCAACAACTGGAGGTTTAGCTAACTGGGTGCATGCTAGAGTGAATTTCAGCCTGTTTCTTCGCCAAGGTTTACTCTACTACTTTTTATATAGTTCCAGTTGTGTCTCTGTCAGACTCTTTTTTTTACTACCCCCATTATGGGAATGTTGCTCTGAGTGTTGTGACTCATGGGTAGACTTCTCCTGGGACTTTTCTATGAAATTATCTTTATAATTTTCTCTAGAGATTTCCTCTAAGCTTACACTGGGGGTTGGCTCCCTTATTGGTTCAATCTATAGCAGGTCCAATGGGACCTGTAATAATCTCCTCTCTCTGTATTCATGGAAGGCCTTAAGGTCATGGGGCAAAAAGTAGTGAATCCATATGCTTTACTTCCAAAAATGTCTCTTTTTGTAGGAAGAGGTCATCGAATGCATATTTCTCATGGGTGAATATTTTCACTTTCACCATAGTAGTGAATTCTTTGGCAGTGCCATTTGGGTCATACTGTCTTAGTGGAAATGTAGCCAATTTCAGAGATTTCATAATCTCTGCTTCATTGCATGCATGTCCAAAATTGTGTAGTGCAAAACACCACGTTGCAACGGAAATGCAAGCCAAATGGCCTTTTTCTGTTCCTTTAATCCTTTTCTCAGCCCACCTTCTCCTACTATTTGGTAGGCTATCTCCCTATCCATTAACTTATTAGGGACATAATATGGGGGGACATGCGGTGAAGCAATGCTCCTGAATACTTTGATATATGTAAATGTATCCTCCCCAAACCATTTGGCTACATGTAGGATATCTACTTCAGCTTCTCTAGAAAATCTAGGGCATTCCTATTGTAGACCTGTTTATGAATAGGCATCATAAATCCTTGACAAATTCTATAAAAATGGGGGTGAAACTGAGACTCCACATATTCTTATGATATATATGAATGGGAAGTGGGTCTTTCACAATCCACTTCCATCCCATGATGGGAAATTTGGAGCCAAAACAGATAGCGTCCATTATATAGATACTCATGAAAAATGGAGGGTAAACCCTAGAAGAGATACTCCTCTTTCTCCTATACTCTATTATGGCTTTTGGAAAATTATTAGACAAAATTTGGGCCCAATTCATTATTGTTGTATTTATGGTTTCATCTATTAATGACAACTATTATGGGGAAAATTTGGTACTATCACGATTTTCGAACATTCTACATAGCATGACTACTGCAAAACTATGAGGGGAAGATATATATGTTGTAGAATACATACCCAATTTATTCTTTTTGATATTGCCTTCATTTTTCGTCCAGGTTCACGTAACATCTACTGGGTCTTCATTCTCCTTAGAAAATTTCTTGAGGAATTGTTTGTTGTAGAACTTTTGTGGCTCTGGTTGTCTAGTGTAAAAGATCCCATAACCTCCTGCCTTCTATTCTTAAATTCTATGTCAGAGACATCCACCTAACCAATTATCCACTTGACCATATCTATATATGGAATTATCTTTGGTCTCGCGGTTATGAGATGCAGAAATGAGCACGTTGTTTCAAAGATGGAGGCATTTGTTACTAAAGGTCTTAGTTGCTCTTCTTCTAATAAATCATACATGGTTTGCTATGTAGAGGTTCCTCTGTCTCTGCTGTATGTAGTATCAGAGAATAAGGGAGTCATTTCAGATTTCTTAGATGCGGCTACCTTGCCCCTCTTTTCCATTACTCCCAATGACTCTTTTTGTGGATTTTTCCTGAAAATGGAGCAAAATAGAAGCTATAAGATATAGAGAGATAAGAATGATCCTAAGAATGAATAATGTAGATAACTTTGAAAAGGTGACAAGAAAGGAGTTTTTATTTGAACGCAGGCGAGAAGATATCATATCACATTGAACTGTCTTTCAAACGTAAATTATATTAACCCTTACTAAATGCCCATTAATGGTTCCTTATCCCTAGCTTTATTTCTCATTAATACTTTGCATCGTATGTTGGGGAACTTTTTAGGGTGGCGAGCCATTAAACTGTGAAAATGCCAATTTTGCAATTGCGATGCAACATCACAAATTGCATTATCGCATTGTGCTTATTGAACTTTCTTTAATGTTTCTTTAGTTTTTGCAAGATGTGAAATGTAGGCCACTCATTATCGGTTTGAAAGCAGAGCTTATTTGTTAGGATTTTCTATGTAAATACCTTTTTCCTTAAGTAGCGGACTTCAATGCTTGTTTATAACATATTTCAAAATCGGGTCTGGGTCTTCAATTGCATTTTTCAATATCGGATGATGATAAGGCTTCGGGATCCTCGTAAGTGTTCTTAATGCGATGCAATAAGGGAGATTGTGTCATCACAATCTCGCACGTCGCATGGTTTAAGATACTCTGTTGAGGTGCGCCCTTTGTAAGTGGCGATTTGCAATGCAGGCCTTATTTTAGTAAGAAATGATTTAGAACTTAGTTCACATGGGAAACCCGATATTTTTGAGGTTTTAGCGTAGTGTTGTTTTTTGATTTCTTTTCGCTAGATTTGGTGGATAGCAAGGCTTTTGACACGCTTGATTATGCGATATGCGAAAAGGCGAAGATTGTCTAGCTTTTTCAAAAGGTTTTATCTTGATATCTTGATTTATTCCAAAATTTAACAAGAAAAATGCCTAAATGCTAAACTTATTTTTGCAATAATTTTTTAGAGGGTCCCCATTTATTAATATAATAATAAATGGGAAGTTGTTGAATAGCACAAAATAAAGAAATATTTACTCTCTTACTAAAAAAGGAAAATGTTTTGGAGATGCAATGCAGAAGATGAAGTTGAGAAAGTGATCCCTCTCTTATTGTCCTTGGGAGGGTTCTTTTGTGATCATCACTTATGTCTCCTTCTCTCTTTGAACCATGAAGTGTGCCAAGCTCCTTCAATGGAAGAAACCAAATAGTAAAACAATAATTATGCTTGCTCAAGATTATATCTCAAAGAAAAGGGGCTTCAAGGGTCATTAAAAAGAAGAAATTTATTTTCTTCCCTTGCTTGAAATGTTGTCCCATGGCATCTTCTATAGGAAGATTTCAAGCTTCATACAGTTTGGTTCACAATGTGAATGGACCAAATTTAAATTCTAGTTCCATATATGTGAGGAGAGGTCGCATTACTCGAAATTCACCATTTGTGACAAGGAAACTTAGATTGACATATTTAAGAGTATATCTAATAGGACAACTTCATTAGTTTCTCTAAGATAATGTGAACATTTTCTTTTAGAGGATCCATGTGACAATCAAAGGAAAAGATACATAAAACATGTGAAACTAGAAATGTTAAGTGATTTTAATTAAAATCCATTTTGCATAGTTTTCGTTACATAGTCAATGGTAATGGTTTATAACCATGTAATAACACTTTACTATATCGTAGTTATGATAGTTATATTGATCACCAGTTTATCTCTATGGATGATTTTTAGGTGATAACAATTTCCCCATGATGTGTGAGGTTAGGAGAATGCATATAGCATAATACATCATCATTTTCTTTAGTTGATGCCATTAAATTTATTCTTCAGAGAGAGAGAGAGAGAGAGAGAGAGAGAGAGAGAGAGACTTAGGAATAGTAATGGTTTATAGCAAGACTATTGTTGCATATCCAAATCCCACTAACACAAAAAAAAAGGTGAATTCCCATGCCAAGACATTAGAGACTTCTATGTAGTTGGAGGCTACAAGGATAGGTGGGGAGAGTAGTACAGGAATGGTGAAAGTACATTTGTAGTTGGCCACCTTGACACTACAATTGTAGGGTCTCACAAAGAGCAATGAAAAACATGAGGTATGGTGCATAATATACAAGAGGGAGGGATACCATTGCAATGAGTGCTTGACAATAATAGATTATGTGGATATAGGGGTAGAGAATCAATTAGCTTAAGGGAGAGGACTATGGTGTGATATTTACAAGTTCTGAGGGCACCTACCAACAAGCTTCAGAATGATGTAGAATACTGGAGCTCATTTAGGACTCCTTTTGTGATTTTTCTAAATCAATTGAGCATGAAATTCACCCTTGCCATGCATTATAGTTGATGTGTGAGAGAACATTTGATGCTTACCACATATAAGAGGTAGAGGGAGGTGATGGGGCCATAAAAAATATCAAAGGAAAGATTATTCCATGCCAGCTCAAGGACGAGGACCTCTGGGGTGAGAAATAGGCCCATCTGTAAGAGGGAAAGGGGGCTTTAGATGAGGATGAGGGTTGATAATCTGCTATAATTGTGTTCAACCTATATATCTCACGCGAAAGGGTTTAATCCATGCATAACTTGTACATATTGCAGGAAGGTCGACCATGCCATGAAATATTACTCACATTTACTAGAAAAATGGCAAGAGAAGTGTAGACTAAATGTGTAGATGGTTATAGTGGAAGCCAACAAGACCACCCACAGGTGTGTGTGATGACTAGAGGTGGGATTTGAATAGGTATGGATGCAGTAACCCCACCAGAGTAGCCTCATCAATGGGTGTAGAAGGATACATAACCTCCTTTGAGGTTCAACCCTGCTAAGCAAAAGAAAATTTATGAGGAGGCGATGAGTAATTTATTAACAACAAAATGGGGTGCAGTGAGCTCGAAGATGCAAACACACAAACCACTAGTTTATGATATTATTCCAAGTTATGATGATCCTATACCTAAGGTGATTCCAAGGGAGGTAATCTCCATTCGAAATTTCTAATAAGTTTTTTAAATTTGATAAAAAATGTAGAGGATATGGAGATATTACACAAAATGATTGATGATTGCATGTAGAAAACCATTGAGCATGGTGCACAAGATAGGGATGCTAATTCTACACATGTATCTATGACGATAATAAAGCAAATGTTGTAATGAAGGCACACCAACAAGGAATTTTGACACAGTTCCCAAATGACATATTATGATATGGGAAAACTATACTAGATTTTGGTTTTGATGTTGATATTCTACCAAAGCAGACATGGGATGTTGGGCATGGAATCCCACCAAGGCATGTTTTGGGGCTCAAAGCCCAAGTTTTACCCGATATTGTTGTAAAGACTCCACGAATTGCGGGCAAGGAGCGCGAAATGTATGATAGAGTCACAAGGTTGTCTGCCCTAGTCTTGTAATGTAAGGTTGACCTACCCATGGTTCATGGACTGTGGGATTGTATAAATAGAGTGAGGCTCTAAGTGTAAAAGAGAGTAAGGAAGTAGTAGAGGGAAGAAAAAGTCTAAGTGACTAAGTGTGTCTTGGGTCGTAAAGTAGGAGAAGGCTCTGCAATTGAGTGCGCAGATGCCTAGTAGTCCACAACTGAGTGCGCAGGGTGGAGTCAAGTTTGTAACTGAAGAAGGGATTAATAAAGAGAAGATTGATATCAATTTGTGTATTTGTTCTTGGATTAATGCATGTTTGATATAAATTGCAAATATATTGTTTATTTACTGCATGCACTGGTATGAATGATTTATGTTGTTAAGTATAGCTTAAAGCACACAAGTAGGCTAAAATAATCGACTAACATTGGAATGCTAGTAAGGACATGGGTAATAACAGTGTTTGGCCCCTGATTAGGGCTGCAAGAAGGCATCATCTTAGGTTGCGAGGTACTGGAAAGTGCACGTAGAAACATGCATGCAGGGTCGAACCGCGGACCATTTGAACTAATCATACATCTCCAGGGTGCAGAAACCTGGTTCTAGCACCCTCCCATACTACTTCGGGTGAGACCTCATTCCGCGCTCTACGGACTATTGTTTAAAGGGTATTTATTTGGCTAACTTAACTCTAAACTTGGGTTAGGCCCCAATAAGCCAACAAAAGGTTCCGTTGCCGAGACCAAGATCTGCATAAGAGATGTCTAATGTCAAGTCATTGGAATCCGACAAAGAAAGAAATTGAAGAGTGGTTGGACAGAAAGATTCATGAGTTCACGGCACAGGAAAAAAGGAATTCACGAGTATCGAAGGAAGAGTGGTTAGAGCACTACTTATATATGGAAATCTACGAAATTTTCTTTGCATCTTTCCCCTTTGAGTTGTACGAGTGGATCGTGAAGCTAGCAGACAGTCAAGGAAGGTGTAGGCTTGACAAACTTATTATGTGGACTTGAGAGCTGGTGTGTAGACTGGAAGCATCAGAAGATAAGATCGCACATGCTATGGACCATTGGCCCGATCGAATTATAGGAGGGTTTATCACCGAGTATGTTGTACATACTTCAGTTAGCTACAACGAGGCAGAATGACGCTTCCTCAAAGGACCGTGAGGTAAGTACGCTAAATCTTTGAACACTTGGATTAAGATGCTATTATGTGAAAAGTGGGTTATGCAAATAAATTGATGTTTGGGGCTATGCGAAGTGGGAGGATCTACAGAAACGAAGGTAGCGCAGAGATAGAAACTAGCCCCTTGATTTCACCTCCACGAGAAAGTGAGGAAGAGCTCGTGAAAGTTTCACCAAGAAGTGTGATTAGTCTGATAAGGCAACGAATTCTGTGCATACCATCCCCACCTACACCACCACCAGTTTCACCATCTTCAGCCCCATCTTTGCCCACAACACTTTCGCCACCACCACAGTTCAATATGGCGAGTGCGATAAAGTTGCCAGTGTTCAAAGGAGTAGGGAACGAAGATCCGAACCAATTTTGGTTCGTGGTAAAGGCTGTATGGGAAGCACAAGGAGTCACAGATGAAAATATAAAGAAGGCAATGCTGTTAAGCACGTTGCAAGATCGCGCACTGACGTGGTACATTAAGCATTCCAATAAGAATCCAAACGCAGCGATTGGGGATATCCAAGCTTCGCTAAATGGGGAATTTAGCAAGCCAAAATCAAAGACAATCGATTATCGGATTTAAGGAAATCATGATGCTTCTAGGTGAGCCCCCTGGTAGCTAGATCAGAGACTAAAGGGTATGATTCGGAAGCCAACATGACCTTGATGGATGGGAAACACCACTCATGGTTTTTAGCGTCAGTAACGCCGCATCTAAGGAACTTGCTGTCACAACAAAAGTTGTCAACTCAGGCTGAGGCCTTGGAAATCACAATGAGACTGCATGAGACCCCGAAACAAGATCCTAATTTGGGAGTCCAATAGATCCACGCACAGTTGAAAAAATTGTGACTTGAGATGCAAATTTTGAAACAAGACAGGACAACTCGCCCAGAAGCATGCAAGGAGGTATGGTGCATAAAGTGCAAAGGCCAGGGACATGACAAGGACCATTGTCTAGTCTTCGAGAACTACCTAGTGGGAGAAGGGCCAATTCCATTGAGACCAGAGGCACAAGCAAGACCGAGCACGACATCTGCATTATGGTGTGCGATTTGTGAAATAAGAGGGAAGCATGGTACATATAACTGCCACCTATTATAGAAGTATAAGCAGATGACCCATCAATTGTTCTATAATTTCTATAGGTTAATAGGCCATGATGAGCATACCTATAGAAGTTATGACTTGATGATGGATCAGGCTCCTACCTATAGAGTTCAGACCAAAATTCGAGCCCTCGATCAAAATACAGGGATGGCATGCATTGGATTTCAGGGACGTGAATGAGGTCGAGGTGGAATGGAACTAGGAAGGGGTTGCAAACAACTAATCTATTACAATTGCAGAGGGCTAGGGAATTATGCCCGCGATTGTACAAATCTGATAAGGCCATCATGCTTATATTGTACCCAGTTTGATCATGAGATGTAGGACTGTCCCATGCTAATAGCGAGGTTGCGTGATAAAGGAGCACTCCAACCTCCCCCAAATCAGAACCTGCAAATGATGAGGTCTGAGCCACATGAGGAGGACTCGAATGTAAACATCATGCTCTGAAGCGGTATCAGGACAGGAGATGACAAGGGCAAGCAGCATGAAGAGAGTGCCTGGGTTCGCAGGGCTCCAAGAAAGGAACATAATTTGATTTGGAGCGTGCTAAGGAGACATTCATGGAAGCTAAGAAGAGCTTCATGGAGGCCTTCACTTCAACTAGTAAAGATAAACTGG
Source organism: Pinus taeda (assembly GCA_000404065.3). Classification (NCBI taxonomy): domain Eukaryota; kingdom Viridiplantae; phylum Streptophyta; class Pinopsida; order Pinales; family Pinaceae; genus Pinus; species Pinus taeda. Next base: position 91,370 of record APFE030642129.1, on the reverse strand, counting down.
AACCAGAAATGGACCCATCAATGATCACTACCTTTTTGGAGACATGCATGAAGCTGTTGTGCGACAGCAAAGTGGTGAAGGGGATGCAAAAACTCATCTCTAGATGTGCTGGACTAGGCGAACCGCATGTAGTTCAGAAGCTTGGGAAGCACACAACACGAACATGAAGGGAGATGAGATTGACTACCCAAATCGAGGAATATGAGATGGATCAAGTGATTTTGAAGCTAGGATCGGACGTGAATGTCCTACCAAAGAAAACATGGGAGCGCATGGGTAGGCCTGTGTTGCAATGGACTCCTATTCAATTTCGAATGGCGAACCAACAAAAGATCCTACGGATGGGAAGATTGTAGTGAATAATGGTAGATATTGAAGGTGTGAGTGCACTTGCAGATTTCGAAGTGATAAAGATTGTTGATGACAACAATCCCTATCCCATGCTACTGGGAATAGATTGGGCCACTGACATGAATGGAGTGATAAATCTAAATAAGCACAAGATGATTTTTGAGAAAAAGTCACTATGCATAGTGGTACCTTTAGACCCTACGGAAGGATCACGCTACATAGAGTCGGTGTGCAACTACAATAGTGATGACGATATAGACTGTATCTATAAGATAATTGTGCGGGAGAAGGATTGGGTGAATCTAATAGCAGATAACAGGATTTCGTGGGAGTGTGAAAGCTCCTGCACCTCAGATTCGAATGAGGAAATAGAATGATGGCAGAACCAGTTACATGAGGTAACCACACTCAACTGCAACATGATGATAAGGTCACTGCATTGCATGGTGACAGAGGTAAGAGATCTGCCTATGTATGACAGATTGACCAAGCTCGATGATTTCCTAAACAAATTTGAAAGCGAAGTACTTGAACAGTAGTGTTTCGACGCTCTGAAATGGTCACTGTGCGCTACACCAGCAAGATGGTGGGGTACGAATCAAAGAAGTTTTGAGCACTAGCGCGAATGAAGAAGGATGATGCTTAGGCAGTTTGGAAAGCCTTAGATGTAGATGAAAGCCGGGTATGATGGATGAAACAACGTGCGCACCCACATCTCTAGATGGGTATAGGCATATGGTACGCAACCCACACGAATGCACACTGTACTCATAATAGGAAACATGACCAACATGCAGGAGCGGATAAGAAGATGGTGTGAATGATGAAGTATGATAAGACCAAGCGCGCCACAGATTATCCACGTGGAAGCCTTTGAAAAAGTATGCGAAGTAATGAACACAGTCCACCAGGTGAGATGCACTGACTGGGACCTACATGTACTACTGGTTCTATGGGCTTATAAGACCATGTGCAAAACCCTGACTATGCAAGCACTTCCGACACTAAATTATGAAACAGATGTTGTAATCCCTATGGAGCATGCAAAGCCTAGTTTGCGCATGGCAACACCCATAGATATGATAGTTTGCAAAGCCCTGAAAGAAGGAACCACATAGCCACAAGAGACAGAAGACATGAGACTTGAGGAAGAAATCCAACAGGGAAACCTTAGAGTCCGCGAACTTGAAAAAGAAAGGGTACGGTTAAGAGAGAAAAGCACTTTGATGGACAGAGAGGTCAAGAAGCTGGAGGATGAGATAAAGGAAGAGTTTCTCACTGAAAACACTAGAATGGTAAGGCAAGGTGCATACGATCATACTGACAAGTTTGAGAACTATTGCCATGAATTGGTTAGTCTAATGCCTTGACTTGGACTGCATATCACCAAGCGTAGTGACTAGGGTAGCACGTTGCAAATGGTGAAGTGTGCGATGCCGACCACAACAATAGAAGGTGGGGATTCTCCAAGAACCTTGATGGAGGATAGGATGAAGCTCTACACAGGTGGTGCGACCACCTAAATAGCCACGAGAAGGACAATCTTAGCACTCCAAGCAGTTGGAAGGGTGTGCAGGACTATAAACTATTCTGTCTAGGAGCTGCATGATATTGGAGATGTGCACAGAAGAAGAGAGTCACAAGGTCAGTGACCACGCATGGGGGGTTGCCTTGCTATGTGAGCTGGCCAAAAAGTGACCATTGAATTCACTATTCACGATGGGATGCTCAAATTGAGGCCAAATGGAGCTGGCAGTAGGCATTTAAGACATGATTTATGGGCAAGATTTGGGAAAATCTGCCGCCAAGAAAACATTAATGAACATAATGGGGGGGAGCGGTTGAATTCAAATTTAAAAAGTGCTATAAAACAGAAAGGGCTACCCAGAAAACAACAGTTGGTCATTTGCAAATTGAGAAATTGAGCAGAGCCCTAAGCATTGTGAGTCGAGCACTGATTGAGCCCCTAAATTCACGAGTGACAGATTACAGCCCAGATATGATGACAACAACTAAGGATGGTCTGGGAATAGAAGAGGTAACTATGAGTGAGGCTACACAGACCCTAACTATGGAGGATGTACGAGAAGGTGCTGGGGCTGTGGCAGAGATCCCCAAATCACCACTTATGCCAAGAACCAAGAAGGATAAACAAGTAATGCCCCCCATACGTGCATCCCTGAGGAATTCATTGCATAGCAAATTGTCGATGGAAGAGAAGGGGAAAGCTATCATGATAGAAATAGATGAGGAAGAAGAAGATTTGCAAGCCCTTATTATCATAGAGGAAGAAGACTAAGGCATGGACGTGGATACTCATCCTAGGCACTCTGTGACTAAACTACTTGCCTATGTCCCACCATGCAAAAGGGAAGGAAAAATTACCCAAAGATGTGGACGAGACCAAGAGTGTGCTCTAGACCCCAATCCTCCCAGACGACATTACATTTGAAGGCAAGCACTTGGGCCACGTGCCGACCATGAAATTTGAAGATTGGGATGTCGCTGACCACGAGAAGTTCCCTCACCTTGAGATTGGGAACCTCATGAAGCAGCACACCACGGGGGTAGTAACAACAATGGAGCCATGGAAATGGTTCCATGGTTTGGAAAAGGGTGGGCTGCTGAACCTAATTTGGGTGCCACATTTCCATCAGCCTCCAATAACCATTTTTGTCATCAGGCAACTACTCTGCTTGCTGCATGATGGGTATCTATGGCTAGAGGTGCCCATCCCCATCACGGCAGACCTAATTCATCGCGTTTCGCAGCTCCCATACAAAGGAAAGGACCTCGCAACCATATCGGAAGGTAAGGGCAGTGATTTGGCCCTCGCAGAGGCCATGAAAACGAAGTATAAGCTGAAAAAGAAGAAGAGGGGCTACTACATCTCCAACATTAAGGACAATGCAGTCCGCTTAGCTACCCAAATCCTCACAGGCAAAGTTATGCGGAATTGCCGTGTGACAAGGTACCTGCGCCGGTGGTCGCACTAGCCAAGTAGTGCGTGGAGGGGGTCCAATTTAACTGGTCCAAATTCCTCTGCAGAGAATTCTTAGAAATTTTCACGAAGCCCAAGAGCAGGGTAAAACCTTCCACTATGCGTGGTTGTTTCTATCCATAGTGCTCGTAGCGGGGGAACTGCCAGAGGACAGTCAATTCCCCACAATTGACAGAGATTTACCAGAGGTCGTGAAGTACGTTTCACTCTGGGCCATGAAGGATGCGACAAGGATCTATGACACCAAAATATTCTAGGTGCTCATGGAGATTACCATCCAAATGTGGATCAACTGTAAGCGGAAGTTATCACCCGTGGTGTACAACAATCTACAAAGTTTTGCAGAATTTAAGGCAGACATGCACAACATCATTATCAGGGCGCACAAGGATCCAATGTAGCAGTGGATGAAGCTACCTTTTGTAGCCATTGATGATGCCATTTTCACTATCTTGGAGGCATGGCCTCCGAAATGGTGCACTTGAGATCTTGCAGAACTCGAGAGGGCAGAAATGCAGAAGAAGAAAGATGATGCCAAGTTGTGCATCACGCAGTTGTTCGAGAAAAGGTGGAAGGAAACAACAACAGCTGAGGTGCAGGCAGTGCAGCAAGTGACAGAAATTGATCGAGTAGTAAAAGGCCGTAGAAGTAGCCGCAACAACGTAGGAAGCAACCGTGAAGGTGGGTGAGTCCCAAGCAACGCCCTCACAGGGGTAGGAGGCAGAGGAAGCAGAAACAGAAGAAGGAGGCGTGGACCGACGAACCATGATGACACAGTTGAAGTGCCCACACATGGCAGAGCGAGAAGGACCAAGGAAGAAGGTTAAGGCCTCAAAATTGGCCATTGACCCGATCACCCTAACCGAGGGTGATTTGCATGACATCGGTGAGACAGTGTGCGATGTCACCAATGAGGCTCTTTAGGATTTTATGTAGGAGCACTAGACTGTGTTGGGGGCCCTCAGAGCATAATTGCAGGAGCTATAGGTGTGCCACCCTCAGGTTGGTACCCTTTCAACCCACCTCATAGCAGGACCCTTGGCAGTAGAGCAGATGGTGCATGCACAGATGGGAAACACAATAGTTTTGCTGGAAGGGGCCCTAGTGACATCGAATGAGGCTGATATATTTTCAGTTAGCACAATGAAAGGCCTTGGCCTTAATCTGGTTGCCCTTTCGCATGAGACACTGTCTCTGTTATAGGATGGGATAATGGTAGAGCTACATGAGATCCAAGTCCTCAGCGAGCAAAAGATAAACATGGAACAACTTATCTTGTAGGATGATGAATTGGTGTTGCAAAATCAACAGTTGGTGCAGGTGGTAGACAACACTTGTCGAAGCGTCTTAGAGTTGGCCATCCTAGTAGATCTACTAGTGGTTGTGCCGATCCATAGATTAGTAACTGGAGTCCGCGAGGCTAGGGAAGAAATGACCAAGGTTCAGCTGGAGTTGATTCTTCAGATCACCGAGTTAGGGTTAAAGGCGTAACCATCCACTCCCTCGGAAGTAGAAAAACAGCGCACTAGCACTATCACAGTGGGACTGGAGGAAATCAGAGGTGTAGTGCAAGATTGTACTAGCATGTTGAAACAAGCACTTAAGGTCCTCACAACTTTTCAGGAGGACCCCAACATTTAGCGCTTGGAGACAGAAGCGCGAGAACTCCAACAACAATACGAAAATGTTCGAGGAACTACGGAGATAGTAGCCCTCACCAAAAGGCTTGTGAGGATGCAGCAAGCTAAAGCATTGGAGGAGCAAGTGGATGCGGTGTGACACAAGGAGGCAGTTTTCAAAGCGCGTGTTTAGCCTTGGATCGATGAGGCCTTCACTATCATGGAAAACATCGAAGGAAAGCTCGTGCACATACAGGGGATGCACACATTAATGCAGAGAAGCACCCTAGACACAAAGGTCTCAGAATAGTGGATGCAGCAGATCCAACAAGGAGTAGCTCAGTGCGTTGCTCACCTCAGCACAATTCGAGAATAGTTGAAGGGACTCTATGCAAATATCACCGTGCCAACAGAGTGACTCAAGTGGGAGTCACGATGTTTGTGTTGGGGGCTTGTTGGGCATGGAATCCCGCCAAGGCATTTTTTGGGGCTGAAAGCCCAAGTTTTGACCTGATATTGTTGTAAAGACTCCACGAATTATAGGTGCAGAGTGCGAAATGTATGATAGAGTCACAAGGTTGTTTTCCCTAGTCTTGTAATGTAAGGTCGGCCTACCCATGTTCCACAGGCCATGGGATTGTATAAATAGAGCAAGGCTCTGTGTATAAAAGAGAGTATAGAATTAGTAGAGGGAAGAAAAATTCTAAGTGGCTAAGTGTGTCTTGGGTCGTAGAGTAGGAGAAGGCTTTGTAGCTAAGTGCACAGAGGCCTATTACTATGTAGTTGAGTTAGTGGACTCCTGCAACTAAGTGTATAGGGAAGAGTCAAGTCTATAACTGAAGAAGGGATTATTAAAGAGAATATTGATATCAATTTGTGTATTTGTTCTTGGATTAATGCATGTTTGATATAAATTCCAAATATACTGTTTATTTACTGCACGCACTGGTATGAATGATTTATGTTGTTAAGTATAGCTTAAAGCATGCAAGTAGGCTAAAATAATCGACTATCATTGGAATACTAGTAAGAACTTGGGTAATAACAATGTTCGGCCCCTGAGTAGGGTTGCGTGAAGGAAGCATCTCAGGTTGTAAGGTACTAGAAAGTGCATGTAGCGATGTGCACGAAGGGTCGAACTGTGGACCACTTGAACTCATCAGACATCTCCAGGGTGTGGAAACATGGTTCTAGAACCCTCCCATACTACTTTGGGTGAGGCCTCAGTCCATGGTGCGGACTATTGCCAAAAGGGCTAGTAGTACTGGGATTTGTTTGGCTAACTTAGCTCTGAACATGGGTCAAGTCCCAATAAGCCAACATGGGAGTTGCTAGGAAAGCCTAATATCATATGGTCATCGATCCATTTTTTCTTTTAGAATGAATATCATATATTCCCAACTGGATGGTTAGCATATGTGGAAGTGAATATTAATAGAGTAGAGAGTCTGGTAGACTTTGAAGTTATCAAAATTGGGTACGATACAAAGCCTTAGCCAATATTACTTGGTATTGATTGGGCATTTTATAACCAATCCATTATTAAATTTATGAAGATATAAATCACTTTTTAAGCTATAGATATACGGGTTGTCTCTCCATTAGATCCCGAGGAGGGGGACTGCTTTGTCAAACTTGTGAGAGAGGACCTCGACAATATCTATAACATCACAACTCATCATGATGATTGTGTCAACCCACGTATGGATATTATATTGAGTTGGTGAAGCATAAATTCATTCTCATCAACCTTAGACAAACCACTGGAGAAATGGTAGTAGCACCTCCATGAGGTTTCCACAAGAAGATGTGTTCATATTACTAGTTATGTGCGGTGGATTGGAATAGAATTTTTTGCGGATCTCCTCAGTTCATCTGGTTGACAAACATTGTTCACATTTTCAAAGAGTTTGAACTATAGGTGCTACACCATTTTAGGTTGTCCATATTTGACATAACTCTCAAAGCTACTCATGTGCCTTGGTGAGAAACACACAAGGTGCACATAAATATATGGAAACAGTGCAGACACATACTTTAGGTTTATTTGGATGTTTGGGAATACAAAGAATGATATATTAGTGAATACTCCCCATATTATCATCTGGAGAAGAGCACCCCAGAATGGAAAGATGAAGGCATTCTATAGGTGGAGTGGATGCACCACTTTGTGCAAACATTGGATGTTGTATTTAATAATTGGTACATGGCGTTGGAGTTACGATGAGGTACTACATAATGGGAATAAATGACATAAAGTTTTATCTTGACTTTTCAATTTGAGTTGAAGGATCCAGTGATACATGAGGCTTTGTGCAGTATCAAAGAAAATATCTTCACATTAGAGCCAATGACCATGCAAAGGGAGGTGCAATTCGATGTGTTTCACAGTAATTTATAGACCACTAGGAAGTTTCCGGAGTTATTATGCATGGCATAAGAGGTTGAAAATGAAGAAGATAATGGGTATGAATATTTAGGAGTCTTGAGGGGGAGCGACAGGTGAAAGGACCATAGTTGGACTCCACTACGCTAGATTATTTGAAGCCCATAAAAATGTGTAAGGTAAATATTGGTACTGGGGACAATCCAAAGTTAGCAATGATCAAATATTATTAGGATGAAGAGACTGCCATAATGAATTCCAACATGTTGCATGAATATCAAGACTTGTTCCCTAACATTTTTTCCAAAATGAAGGGTATTTTGGGTGAGCTGGGGGAGATGAAAATCACTCTAAAACCATGTTTCAAGTCAATACATCAAAGACACTATCACCTTAATCCCATTTATAAGTATAAAATTAGGGAGGAGCTTGACCAGATACTGAAAGTGAGTATCACAAAGCTTGTCAAAGAGTCAAAGTGGATCAGTCCAATGGTGGTGTGGTTGAAGAAGATAGGAAAAAATAAAATTTGTGTCAACTTAAGGAAGATGTTCGATGCATGTGTTTGTTTGGTCAATTTAGTTTCCTAAATTTCTTGCATAAATTATCAACCGAGGTTTGCAAGTTGATGAAGTGTGGTGCACTATATGTGCTTAGTTAACCTTTTTATTCCTTTGTTGTTTTATATTTTATGTTGTTTTTTTAGGGGGGTTTCTGTTCTTTGATGTGTAAGAATGTACAACCCGAAACTATGAGAAAATCTAAGTGAATGTAGTGAATTTTAAAGGAAAGGAAATGTTCCTAAGTTAATCTAATTTCCTAAAAATGGACCAAGGACTGTTGGTTAGTTAGAACCTAATAAAAAAAGAGCATTTATTTTATCTTATCATTAGTCCTAATCCATGGATCTAATTCTTAAAACCAAGAATGAAATTGATGCAGAAGGTAACTCAGTAATTGCATTCATTAAACATTCAACCATTCAATTTTGGAATATGATTAAATAAATCTCCTTTAAATGCTTATTGGGAATATGAGTGATGCAACTAAGTGAGGATCTGAAAGCAGAAAGGTAAAAACATGTAAAACTAATTATAAAAAACTAACGTATATTTTACTTTCTCCAACATTCAAATGTGAAGCATTACCCTCTTGAAGTGCTGTGCAAGAGATCAATTATACCTTAGTTCTTAAGTTCCTAGGAAAATAACAATGTACTGAGTAAATTCAATCACTGTATGAATTAGACATTTAACCATTTAGTTTAGGATCATCATCATCTTGAAATGACTTTTGAAAACATCCATTAACACAATTAATTGACAATTCTGTTATAAGAAAATGAATGACAAAACAGTAAGAAAACTAAGCAACTGTGTATTCTTATTACTGCAATCTTAATTTAGTTTGGAAACATAGCCATTTTTCTCCACAAGATATCTTAGAAGAACAAGGTTGCACAGTTGTGATTTATCATTATGATATTGATTAAAAACTGAAATGAAATATCATCCTAATTTAGAAAATAGATTTGTTGAAAACAGAGTAATGGAAATTGAACTAAAAACAACAAATGAAAAACCTCCTTTAGTGCAGGGGCCATCTGCAACTAACATGGTTGGAATGCTAGCTAGTTAAGGATGCACTTTAAACGATCATTGGAAACACAAAGTTTGTATTATGAAAAAAAACAAAGTCTGAATATAGAGTATCAACAAAAACCCTGAACTTAATGCAATTCATTCTAACTTCTCCCCTCTCTCAGTTACATGCAACCGATATTTAAAGGAAAATAACATAACTGTTTATGAGATAAACTTGCTATAGGTGGCTAATTTGAATTAAATGTAACATCACTGTTTAGGAGATAAACTTGCTACAGGTGGCTAATTCGAATTGCAATAGGATTGTTTAAAATTTTTATTAGCTACATGTGGCTAATTCGAATTAGATTTGCAACAAAATTGTTAGACTCTTGTTTAGCTATGAAATAGCAATCAAGAGTCCTTCTGATTTCGAATAATGTGCTTTGACTCCATCTTTGACCATGGCTTTAGGCTTGCTTTTCTGTTGACCTGGACTGAGTGAATAGGACAAAATCCATGTGGAGATGATTGTAGAAATTCCCATGTGGCCCAATTCTTCATTTGACACCTGGAACCTTCCAAACCATGAGAGTAGCTATGAAATCCACAGTTAGATGCAGAATAGGCTGCGTTCTACAACTAATTTGCAAAAGTATGTTCAAATAGCAAGCTGCGTTCTATAGCTAATTTGCAAAAATCTATTCAAATAGAAAGAACATGAAAATATAATATGGCGATCATTTTAATGCTTTTCATAATGATCATTTATCATTGATTGGGTCTGTAATCTTATGAGAAAGTGAGGGAAAAAGGTGAGGAAAAATGTCAAGGAGAGGGTAATTCTATCATGAAGCTTGTCAAAAAGTCAAAGTGGATCAGTCCAATGGTGGTGTCGTTGAAGAAGACTGGAAAAATTCAAATTTGTGTCGACTTAAGGAAGATGAATGATGCATGTGTCCAGGATCCCTTCCCCACCCTATTTACAAATGAGGTTGTGGAGAATGTTATAGGGATAGAAGCTTATTTATTTATGGACAAGTTCTCAGGGACCACCAAATTAAAACTAAGGATGATTGTCATAAGAAAACATTTACAATAGAGTGGGGCTTGTTTTAATATATTCTCATGCCATTTGGATTAAATAATGCATTAACAATATTTTCCCGAGTGGTAGTGGCATATTTTAAAGAATTTATTCATAAGTTTCTACAAGTGTACCTCGATGATTAGACTATTTTTAGCCTTCTCCATAAGCATATTAAATTTTGTGACTTATGTTGGATTGGTGTAGGAATTTTCATATTTCCCTCAAATTGAAGAAGTGTATTTTATGTTAGTCGATGGGAATTTTTCTTGGGCATACATTTTGTAAGAAAGGACTATTTGTGGATCCTGTGAAGATCACAGTGATAGTGAACCTCCCATCTCCAACATCAGTGCAACAATTATGTGCAAAACTGGGACATATGGGGTATTATAAAAAAATCATGTGTGGATATGCACAAATCACTGCACCACTGGAGAGGCTGCTAAAGAAGGATGTTAAGTTTGAATGAATCAAAGAGTTCCAGTAGGAATTGGATACACTAAAGAAAAAACTAGTATATGTGTTGATCCTAGTGTTCCTGGACTTGAGTAAGGAATTTCAAGTTCATGTAGGTACTTTAGAAATAGCACTAGGCTAGGTACTGGCATAGCTAGGGGGAGCTGAAATAGACCATGTGATTGTGTTTTCCAATAGAAATTGTTTAAAACAAAGAAGAATTATACCACCACAGATCACGAAGGTTTGGTCATTGTATACACACTACAAAATTTTATACATTATTTGTTGGGTTTACATTTCAAACTATATACAAACCACTCTATATTAAGATACCTCATCAAAAGATAGTGTTTGGGGCAGAGGATATGTAGATGGTTTTTGTTGTTTCAAGAGTATGACTTTGAAGTAATTGTAAATCCTGTTAAGCCTAGCACAGGTCCAAATAATTTGACATGGATAAGCTCTAGAGATAAGGTAGGGAATTTCAATGATGGACTACTAGACATGCAAAGATGGTGGAAAATCACTTTACCAAAGTAATCAAGTTTCTAACTATAGGGATGGTGCTACCAAAGTGCACAATGAATCAGATGATGATCAAAGTTGTAGATTATCATCTCATTGTGGGATGTCTATACAAATTGGGTTTAGATGGAATACTCTGGTGATGTGTATTAGACCAAGAAGGCCTACTATATTGTCAGATTCCCATGAAAGAGTAGTTGGATGACATTACACAGGGAAGGTAACTATGTAAAGTGGAGTGGACCATGATGCATCATCACCATGATGGATTATCTAACCAGATGGAATGAAGTAGCATCAGTCAGAGATTGCAGTGCAAAGACCACTAACAATTTTTTATTTGATAATGTCATTACTTTATTTGGATGCCCTGAGATTTTCATGAGTGATTAAGGAACTCATTTCCTAAACCAAAATATCAAAGTTATGATAGAGGAGTTACAAATATACCATCAAAAGAATATTCGCTATCATCCACGAGAAAATGGCATTGTGGAGGCCTTTAACAAAATTTTGCAAATCATGCTAGAAAAGGTTTGTATTATGAATAGAAATGATTACGACCTCAAAATTCCTATAGTTTTATGGGTATACTAGACAACATCAAAGAAGATCGTCGATTAAACACCTTTTAAAATGGGCTATGGACGAGAAATAATAGTGTCGATGATATTTATAGTCCCTAGTCTCTACATTATTGCAATGAAATGACTAGCAGATTCTAACATAGTCAAGCAAAGACTAGCAAAGCTACTGCAGCTAGAAGAGGATCCATTTATGCCTGGATTGTAACAGAATGTGAAAAAGTCTAAGGAAAAGGCATGGCATCTATAACACCCCCTCCCAGGTCTACCCAAAGTAACCATGCCAACTGGGCTAAATATGAGGAGATATGCTACTACAATCAGATTTGACCTCCTATGTCACCTTAAGGAAGTGGAATCGACGAAACCTCACATACAATCATCCAACATCATCAACAGAACCCTCAGGAGAAAAGTCAACCACTCAAACAACCTATCCTTGGGTCCCATTGCTATTTTACAGCTCTTAGTCCATAGTCACTCTCATGCTGTGGGCAAGGGAGTGACCAGAAACTAAAAATTGCTCTCACAAACCTGCCTACCAGTGACTGTGGACCAAAATTGCTAGTTCTGAGCCAACGACCCTTGGATTTAAGGAACGTTTTTAGCCCATAATCCTGACCTATACCTAGAACTTGTTGTAACTTCCATAATTAATTAAAAACATAATATAAATGCTGATAAATAAAAAATCACCCTCAGGACTAGGCCTAAGAATCCCCATCCGAGACTGACATTCTGTCAAACACTTAGCATCAATGCAACCTACAGGTCTAAGATACAAGACAAATCATAAACGACTGAAACAACTTATGAAACATAACCAAAAGGATCATTCACTTCTCCATTGAACCATTACATCATCAATTAGGTCTTACATCCATCTATTTAACAATTACAAGTAAATATATGAAATAATCATGACATAAACCAATCATTCAACCATGCTTATAACCAACATAAAACCATATAAATATCAGAGATATTATAGCCATTAAATCCACATATAAATTAGTGAAAAAGTAAGGGAAATTAGCTTTTATTAATTGTAGCAAATCCGACCAGGTTTGGGATTGCCACATACCACCCGATCATACACATGGCTGAACCAAATCTCTCTTTCAGCCAATCACCCATGTGTCATATTCCAAGAATGAATGTGGGATCTCATAGGAAAACCAAGGGAATCCATAGCTTAAACCACCTCCACCCTCATCAAACTGTGATTGCACCAAAATCGGTGCTCCGATCACAACCAAATAGAAATTGGAATGCCATCTGGAATCCATCACTATCCTTGAGGAATTTTTTGTCTCCTTGTCTCTCATCCTTTACCACAATCCAAACCTAGATCACTAGGCCCAAAATTGAGACTGCCCCCTCAAGATTTACCACATATCCTGCCAAAACAGGTCAAGGGATTCCTAGGCCCTTAGGAATGAACCTTGAGATCACCTTCGCCCCAGATTTTGAAATCCATCTATCAATTCCAAAGCCCAAAATTCAAAATAACATCCCAACACACCATGGCATATAGAAAAAGGTAAGGCTAGGCTAAAAACCATTGTCAGAACCCAGTAGAACCATGCCACCAACAACAACAGAACCATACACCAACATGAAAATCCATGCATGTCCAAAATGGATAGGAAATTTCACATGCAAAAGGTTACCTGCACGTATTCCTGCTGAAACTACTTGATCCTTCTTTCCTTTCCTTGATCCTTGCTTGCTTTTCCTTTATTTTTCTTGATGTTCCTTTCCTTGCTCCAAAATAGAGTGCTCCAAGAAAACTCTAAGTGACCAAGAGTGAGAGAGAGAGAGAGAGAGAGAGAGAGAGAGAGAGAGAGAGAATAATGAGAGAGCTCCAAACTTGAACTGACAAAGAATTACACTGACTGAGCTTGAGCCAAGAGCTTGCACTAACTAAGAGCATGCCAACTGATCCTCAAATGCCTTTTTATGAATGAGGCCTCTATTTTATTCATTTTGCATTATTTTCCTTCATTTTCCTCCTCACATGCAACCTCTGACCTTTCACCTTACTTTTCACCTAATTTCCTTTATTTTCATAAATAAATGTGCCAAAATGCATTTTTGCCTTAACCTTTGCCAATGTTCCTTAGCCAAAACAAACATCCAATGATGCCCACTACGATATCTTTACCCAACATTCAACTTGGAATACGTGTCCCTTACCCATGGTCTTATTTTTCCTTTATTTACTTTTATTACATGGAATTTTTCACTAGGGTTGTTATGGAATCAAGACCATATCAAGAAAAATAGTTCTAGGTTGGAAATCTAGAAATGATGTATGACATCAAGTTTATGAAATACTCTGAGAAATTCCAAATGGACTAGTTGGGTCCCTATGTTATCCGTTCTGTCACATATGATAGGGTATTCTAGTTGGAGAAGTTAAATGTAGAGTCCCTTGAAAAACTTGTGAATTGGAGCATGTTGATGGTGTACAAAGACAGTAACTCCTCGACCCAAGGATAAGTTGTATAAAAAAAAATATATTTGTTTTATAATGTTATTTTTGTTTGCAGATAGGAGTTGTGCAATAGATATTGCTAGAAGTAGTGTGACAAACATGGAAAATTATATATTTCTTGTCATGGTACAGGGTTGACACACAGTGTACTAGAATATTGCACAGTTAGGAGAACCAGTTGGTGAGGAGGCATGCGGTACTGACAAACACTAGAATAATGGAATATAACTAGTAGATGGTGGAATTCATGGAGAATGGAAAAGTGTAGAAAAAGGAATCTACAGAAGCATGTACTACCCATATGGATTAGATACCATGGAGCTCAATGAAAAAAAGGAAACAAATTAATTTAAAGAAAATATTATACAAATTTGAAATAATACTGACATGACTTCCAACTTGGCAAGAACCACATACAATGTTACTTCTTGAAGATGCACACTATTTGAAGTTTGAAAAATCTATGGTGGGGTAATACCATGAATGTCCGATAGTTAATGTAGTGAGAGATGCACATTAGGCACATAATGTGTCCATATTTATTTTATTTTAAATTTCAATTTCATACATTTTTCAAGTGTAGAGCTAAGGTAGGAGCATATTTCCAAGCTAAAGCAAAGATCCAAGTGCATTTTGGAGAATAGATTTTGAATTGCAAGGCCAATTTCCCTTTCCCAAAGTATTTTCACCATGGCATCCTCATTAGTTCCAAATAAGTCAAGAACTAAGGCCATTGGTAGTACATCATTTTCATAGGCTAAAACTAAGCCGAATGTTCATATGCCCAAGGAAGCAAAATATCAGTTGATTACAACTCTGATTCTAGAGGGAGTCATAAAATAAGGGGATATGTTGGGAATGATGGAAAAATCTAAGTGCAATGACCACGACATCCAGAATTTTAAGAAGTTTTTGGAATTTTCCCACGAATATTATGTGTAGAGAATAGAATAAATGAGTCAACCAGTGGTGCTCAAAGTGAAGAAATGTGTAGCTAGACTAGAGAAATTTAGGATTTTGAACATGTTATACACCCCTCATTAAGAGCTCATATAAATAAATACCAAGTCGATTAATAGAATTATAGGTCTCCTCATAGATGGAAAGGATCTAGAGCCACTAGTAGACAAAAGTCATGAGAAGATGGTGGCTAGAGAAGTTGAAGATAATTTTTTTATAGGAAACTTGAAGTGTAGATTTGATATTTATAGCATTGAACAGGATGGTGTGCAATTTTCCACCAAGATAATGTCATGCAAGCTACTGAGAAAGTGTAGAGAGGATAAGTGTCTAGTAAGCGTAGTCACAACTACTGCAAAGTGCATGGAAGGAGTATAGATGAAATTTTATATATTATTTCTAAACTACTTAACACAAGACTACCTTGACACATAGGACAAGAACAAAAACTTCAACTACTCATTGTTATTGATCTTGAACTCCCTTATGTGTGACAAATCTCAAAGGATATCACATTTCTTTCCATGGACAAGCCTGACTTCGTCATGCCCAAGTTTGGTGCTTATAGCCAATAAGAAGAGGTGGTGGGATAACAATTTCATTTTTTATATGTGGATCGAAGCCATTAACCCTATAATTTAGAAAGTATTTCAAATTCTAGTATAAAATATGATATCTTATGGCATAGTGGCATGCTTTTGTGCTATCCTATAGTTCATGAAAATTCAGGCCAAAGTTGACCTAGATGAGAGGGGGTTAAAGTGTAGATATAAGCTTAACAAGGCTATTGTGTTGTAGATTATTAACAAGTGTCTAGAGGAATAAAGAGTACCCATGAATAATGTATTAGTTCTTGATATGCAACCAGATGTCAAGGATGTCAATTTAGGGATATAAAAAAAATCCCAAAATTGAGAATCTCAATGGGAAACCAAGAGGGTAGACTGCAAGCCAAAAAATATACTGATTTAGAGCCCAAAATGGATGAACCAAAGTAGGAGCATCCTACCACACCCCCATAGGATTTGGAGGAAGAAGAGACCATGCCAAAAAAATAGAAGAGGACACTACTAAGCCAACAAAAGGATAGAAGGAAAAAAATGAATGTGAGTAAGATGACGTGGATAGACCCTAATCTATCACATGAATACTTGGAGAGGTTAGCCACAAAAATAAAAGAAGTGACAGAATAGGGGACTACATCCCCTATCATAGCCATAGAGGAGGGAACCTAAGAACACAGGGATTCTTAGGACCAAATTCAACAATAACTAGAACAAGTATGTTTGATGATAGAGGCTTTTAGGGTGACAAATCCTGCGCCTAGCACACCAGAACCAATGTTTGTAATAGAGGCAACCAGTGCACACCCTCTACCATAAAATAGGTTGAAACTTTCGTAACCATCTGTGACTTCCATGGAGCCTCGTACATTATCCATGCCACTGATCACGGCCCATTTTTCTAATACTAAAGGTCAATAGTGCACCCAAGTCTTTCCACAAGTATACTTGATTATTTCGTAATTCCTGATGTCAATCTTTACATTCTTTCTAGAATTCTATTACAAAGGAGGTCCAATTTTGAGTACATGCAACCTCATTGGACCTATTTTAGCTAACCTATGAAGACCAAGCTTTACAAGAAGTGAAAACCCAACTCGAGGAGGAAAGGCACCAAGCAAAGGAAAGAGAATGGGAACTTCAACAAGCTATTGAGGAAATATATAGTAAGTTGCATAGTGTTCCTATGGATGGTGATGTTTAATTAGAGGAGAAGTTGTCAAAGATAAAACATGTCATTCATGGCTTGGAGGAAAAGGTGGATGAGTTAGGACTGCATATCAAGCCTACCATCCCACCAGAGGAAATTGAAAGGTGGGAAAAAGAGCATACTACCTTCAAATCTCTTGAAAATACATGAGAACTTGTAAAGGAGTGTATCCAATTTTATGAGGTTGGTATAGTGCTATGGTACAAGATGCAAGAAAATTTCGAGCTTAAGGATCTTATTTCTTAGATCAAAGTTCCAAACTACAAAATGAAGAAATATGTACCAGTCTGTTATCCCTACCCACACCTAAACGTCGTGTTGCAATGCTCTAGAGTACACCATTAGGTTGACAAATCAACTAGTGGAGAGTAGAGAAATAGTAATTGGTGCATAAAGTTGAGCTAGCTACATGATGAGGCCATGTAAAGCACTAATGACCTTGTTGTTGCATAAATTGTAGTGTAAAAAATTATCATAGAAAGTGAACCCTTATTTTTAAGTTTCCAAAATGTTGATAGACATTGCCGTAAACAATCTCTTAACAATGTTCAAGGCCAAGACCACTTCGCACCGAGCTAAAGAAACATTTGGGATTTTGTGGCTAAGACTGTAGAATTCCCCCCTCCCCTCAGTGCAAAAAAATGATAGAGTGGCTCAGGGATAAGCGAAAATTAGTGTTGGGGGACTACTGGGGTAAAGGAGGGATGAGGGGAATTTTTTTGAAATGTTTCCTAAGCATTGGATTATTTCATAGTAGGTAATCCATACTTATATAGGAATGTAATAGAATACATATAAAAACATAAACATAGATATGCAACATAAATAAAACTTCATTTCATTAATATCAAAGAACTGAAATATGCTTACATACAATGTAACACCCTCCTCCCACATCTACCTAAGAAACCGACCAATTGAGGTAAACATGTGACGAGAGGCTACTATGATATAATTCAACCTCCTAGGTCACATTAAGGAAGTGGAACTGACAAAAAATAACCAAATTGAAGATCCACACATCCTACAAAACCTCCAAGAGCTACCCCACCTTTACAGGTGACCAACCCTTGAGGAAACTCACCATTTCAAGGAATTAGAGCCCTCGTCACTCCCTTGCCAAGACCTCCAAGTGCTTGAGGGTCCTAGTTGCTCCCATGAGCCCACCTGAGTGTGACTGTAGCCTTTTTTTGCTAGTGCTATGCCAAATACTACGAGATTTAAGGTTAAATTTTAGGGCTAGGACCCAGTCACTACCCATAACTTTGTGGAATTCACAGAAGTGAATAAAACATAGAGACAATGATTCCAAAGCAAATTATTGAACAAATACTTGACTGGACCCCTGCTAACCATGATAGGAATTTCATCAAACATGTTACAAATATGCATTCTACAGGTCATAATAACATATACAAGCATACTGGTCTTATACTTATCTAAGAATCACTAAGAAGCATTGATGCCTTATCAAATTAGCTACATTATCATCTATTAGGTCGTAGATTCATTTCTCAATCATTTACAAATCAAAACATGATGAGAACCATACATTTTCACTGTCATAAAAGATATTCATAACCATCATATCAAAAATAGAAATAATGAGGATACAACAACTATAAATGCACATATAAACTAGTACTTTTACAAATAAAATCCCGAGGAAAGGAACTCTTATTAATGAATGCAAAATCCAACCCGGTGTGGGACTACCATGTTCCACCCGACCATAGATTGGTTGAGCCAAGTTTCTCTTCAGCCAATCACCCTCGTGCCATATTCCAAACATGAATGTGGGACTCAAACAAAAAGAACCAACCAGTGCTTCCCGAGGTTAAAACACCTCACCTTCAACGATAGAATCAGACTTTACCTCAATCCTTACCGGATCACTAGGCCATAAACAAGCATGGATGCCACCAGATTTATCCACCTACACCGTGAGGAATTTTCCTATCTCTTAGTGTCTGGTTGTTATCGCAATCCACAGTTTGATCAAGGGATTACCAGGCCATAATCGAGACACCATCCTCCAAGGTTTATCATATATCCTACCATTCACTAGAAAGGATTACTAGGCCTAATCAAGGGAAACCACCTCTAGTATTTACGTATATCTTGCCATTCACCGATCGAGGATTCTTAGGCCACCGAGGCACACAATATTTGGCTTTACCACAACCCAAAGTTTGGTTCAAGGGTCACTAGGTCAATGGCTTTACCATAATCCATAGTCTGGTTCAGGGATCACCAGGCCATGTATTCTTTCATTGATAGATCCACCTCACTTAGCTTCGAATACATCTGGCAATCTAGCTCAACCAACACATGAGATCCCCTTCACACCATGGCTATCCGAAGATGGAAAGGCAAGGTTGAAGAACATTATTACAATTAGAAAAACCCATAGCCATGACAAAAACAGAACCAAGAACACACATGCATAACCATACATGTCAAATATAGCAAGGAAATCACACATGCAAATCAATAGTAGCTATTTGATCCTGCTCTTCCTTGCTAGATCTTTGCTTCCTCTTTTCCTTCTTTGCCTTTCTTGATCCAATGCTAAAGTGCTCCAAGAAAACTCTAAGTGTCCAAGAGTGAGAGAGAGAGAATAGAGAGAGAAATCCAAAATTGAAATAACCAAAAGCCATGAATTGATCCTAAGAAGCCTTTTTATTAATGTGGCCTTTATTTTCTTCAGTTTCCTCCTTACATGCAACCTATGACCTTTCCCCTTCCTTTTCTCCTAATTTCCTTTATTTTCATAAATAAAATGCCAATTAATTCCATTTTACCTTTCCAAGGCCATTGACATTTCCTTTTCCAATTTCCTTATCCATAATAACTGAATTGAACACCCACACTAGGATGTTTTGCCCAACATTCAGCTTGTAATATGTGTCGCATAACCATGGTTATTATTTTTCCTTTATTAACTTTTATTACATGGAATTTTCACCAGGGTTGTTACTGAACCCTCCCCCTTGGGGTAAAACCATTCTCAGTGTTCAATGACACCTATAACCAAAAATACTACTGAAAGAAAAACATACTACACATGAAGCTTTATAACCTAGCTTGTTGCAGTATTTGCAATGATCAACCTGCTGAAAAGAAAACCAACATGACAACATAACAACATGATGACCGTAATGACATGACACCCATACCAATTATTGGAGATTTATAACACATCTCATGGTGGTATTTACATCCATATACAAATGTACATATACTAAAATATCACATCAAACATATACCCAAAACATATACAAAAATATATCAAGGATATTCGCTCAACCAACTAATAAAGAAGGATACATAGCCTGCATATGATCCACCATTTTCCATGTAGCTTCATTGCCCCCAAAATGCTTCCATTTCACTTTAACCTTCTCCATTGCTCAGTTCTAGAGCATGAGCACCTTTCTCTGCAATATACAATAAGGTTTCGGTTGGAATTCTCCATCTGGCTCCACCTGCAATGCAAACCAGTCAATCACATGATCAACATCTCTAACATACTTATTAAACAATGACACATGGAAAATGTCATGTAATTTCAATGTTGGAGGCAGTGCAAGTCGATAGGCTACTAGTCCAATGCTTTAAAGAATCTTGAAAGGTCCACAAAATCATGGTGTCATCTTGGCACACGATCCAATACTCAAGGAGCTCTTATTTGAATTGATGCACATGTACACTTGTTCCCCAACCTGAAACTCCTTAAACAACCTGTTCTGATCTACATAGATTTTTTTCCTTTCCTGTGCTTTCTTTAGATTATTCTTGATTACTTACATTTCTTGTTCCATTTATGCTAACATGTCCAGTCCAATCAATACCCTGTTCACCTGGTCACTCCAACTGATTAGAGTATTACAAATCCTCCCATACAATGCCTCAAACAAACTCATCCTCAATGATACTGGTAACCGTTATTATAAGCGAACTCAACCAATGGAAGATACTCCTCCCATTTCCTCTGCTGATGCATCACATACATCCTCAACATGTCCTCCAATATCCTGTCGACCCTCTCTGTCTTTTCATATGTCTGTAGATGATAAGATGTGTCGAAGACCAACTCTGTAGCTAAACTTGCAAACAACTCCTTCCAAAACTTGGAAGTGAACTTTGCATCCTTGTCTGACACAATATTCTTCAGACACCATGAAATATGACCACATCTCTAATGAACACTTGTGCCACATCACTAGCTGAGTACATAACCTTCACTCTAATGGAGTGTGCTACCTTAGTCAACCTGTCCACCACAACCATGTTGGAATCATTTTCTCTAGATGTCCTGGACAAACCTAAGATGAAATCCATGGAAATGACCTCCCATTTCTTTTATGGAATCAAAATCAGTTATAGTAGTCCACTTGGATGCCTACACTCTATCTTTATCTGATGACAATCCAAACATCTAGCCACAAACTCTGCCACATCCTTCTTCAAATTCAACCAATAATAAAACTTATTTGCTGTTGCCAATGTCTTTTGGTAGCCTGGGTGACCTGAATATGGTTTCACACGAAACTCCCTCAAGATAATCTTCTTGAGCTCACTATTTTCTCTAACATATGTCTTTTCCTAAAATTTGATCAAGCCATCTGTTGAGAGATGATAGTCCAAATCCTGTGCACCTGTACCTATAACTATACTCTGATGTAACCTATACATAAGCTCTCTATACCTATAATCTTACATACCTACCTATAAAATCCGATCATATAAGTCTGTCCCATAGGGACTCATAATTGTAATGTCATTTACATGTATTTGCCTGCTAAGATAATTTTCAACCTTATTCTCTTTAGCCTTGATGTACTTGATCTCAAAGTAAAACTCACCGGTTGTGGCCAACCATCTATATTTCCTAGAATTCAGATTCAATTGGTCAAACAAGTATTTCAACCCATTGTGATCACTCATTAATACAAACCTCCTACCAAGAAGATAGTGTCTCCACATCTTCAATGCATGAATGATAACAGCCAACTCAAGGTCATGTTTCATATAGTTCTTTTCATGCTCATTCAGTTTCAATGACTCATAACATACTACATGTCCCTCCTACATAATGACTCCACTGAGTCCTCTGTTGAAATCATCTGTACACACTACAAACTCTTTGTCTTCGTCTGCAATCTTTAACACCAGAGCATTTTTCAACAACTACTTTAACTGATAAATACTTGTTTCACATTCCTCTATCCATTCAAATTTCATAGGTTTCCTCTGCAATGACATAATAGGATATGTGATCTGAGAGAAGTTCATGATGAACCTCCTATAATAGCCTCTATCCCAATGAACTTATCTCATCCACATTTCTAGGGTCTGCCCACTCCATGATAGCTCTTATCTTCTTTGGATTTACTGCTATACCTTCCTTGGAGACCACATGCCCCAATTAATGTAACTCTATCTGAAATAAGATACATTTACTAAGCTTATCATACAACTGATTCTCTCTCAAAAGTCTCAACACTTCTTCTAAATGCTTGACATGCTCTTCCTCATTCTTAGAATATATCAAAATGTCATCAATGAATACAATAACAAACTTATCAATATAAGTACACAACACACTATTAATCAAGCACATAAAGGTAGCGGAGCATTAGTTAAACCAAATGGAACTAAAACAAACTCATAATGCCCATACCTGGTTTGGAAATATGTCTTGTAAACACCCTCTTCCTTGATATGTACCTGATGATACCCAGATCTCAAATCAATCTTTGAGAACAATGTTTCTCCCTTTAACTGCTCAAATATGTCGTGAATCCTCAACAATGGGTACTTTTTCTTGATGGTCACCTTTTTCAACTCCTTGTAATCAATGCATAACCTAAGAGTACCATCTTTCTTCTTCACAAACAATATTGATGCACCCCATAGTGACACACTTGGCCTAATGTATCCCCTGTCAAGAATTTCCTTCAACTGCAACTTCAACTCTACTAACTATGGATTTCTCATCATGTATGGTTCCTTTGATGTTTTTGTTTCCCTTGGTCCCAACTCAATGGGGAAGTCCACTTCTCTATGAGGCAAAAACTATGAGATTTATGCTAGAAACACATCATGAAATTACTATAATATTGGGTACCTCCTCAATATCTATGCATCCTCAGCCTCCTTACCTTTAACACTAGAAATGTGTATTGTAAATAACACACATCCATTTCTGTGAATGTGTTTTTCCTGCATATTTTTCACCATCCTAACTGATGTTGCTTTCCTCTTACCCTGCAAGATTCTTTTCTCTCCATTATCATTCGAGCACTCAATGGATTTGTCATAATAGTCCACTTTGGTCCTATGAATATATAACAAATACATACCCAAACACATTCTATATGACCCCAATGGTAATACATTCAAAAGTGTCTAAGTAAGCATACCATTCAACTCAAATGCACGAGATCTTACCCAATGATGAACTCTCTTCTTGGTACCTGTAACCAACTACACTAACCAAGATTTTGAATAAACTTCTTTATTCAAGCCACACTGATCCACCAAGTCAATGTTAACATAACTATAAGTAGATCCAGGGTCAATAAAAATAGAAACAACTTGATCACAAAGCTCATCGTCCATCTCAATGATAGATGCTCAATGATCTGCTTTCCTATTATCCAATGCTACATAGATATGAGGAATGCCTATTATTTAGTATTTTTGAAAATTACTTCTTTCTGAAGAGTCTCTTGAATTCATGATAACTCAACTCCTCTGTCCTGATGTTTATGCCCCGTTTTACATCTTCCAACCATATATCTGCTTTCCCTTTGAGGCAACATAACTATTTTAGCCTTCATATTCTTTGTATACTCATGCAGTTCATAGAACTTATTGATGCCAAGTAACCAAGCCTCTGCATCCTCAGGCTTATTCAACTCTCCAT
The DNA here is from genome assembly GCA_000404065.3 of Pinus taeda. NCBI lineage: Eukaryota > Viridiplantae > Streptophyta > Pinopsida > Pinales > Pinaceae > Pinus > Pinus taeda. The sequence continues at coordinate 67,605 of APFE030642129.1, read as the reverse complement.
AAAAAGTAGGTGGTTTCACTATCTTAAACTCATCTAGAAATTATCCCCTATCACTTCTCCTATAAGGGTGATAACGATGACGATCATAGTGTCTATCAAAACCAGAACTAGAATAGTACCTATGTTCATCACCTCTCCTATCCGTAGTATCCAAGAATCTATCATCTATGATCGTGTAATTTCTATATGACTTGTGACCACCATGAGACCTACTTCCATATGCCCATTAGTCCCATTCTCCTATCCATAGATGATTCAAAGCGGTCCTTGTCTATGCAATTCTGACAAACTTTGAAGAATTACTGCATTGACTTCTGCTTGTTTCTCCTGTGCATGCATGATTATGTCATTATATGATTTGTAATTCCTTATTTCTTACTTCAAACCCCCCAATGTGTCTGCTAAGTCATAAGAGAGTCGAACACCATGCTGTTCATCTGTTTCATTGGGAGAATATTTGTAGTCTACCACGTTGCTAGTCATATTGATCTCTTCCTGCAAGGAACACTATGTCAACTAAACCAAATGATAAACAAAACAATGCACTTTAGTATAACTCGGGGAGGATATCTCATCTATAAGACTGACCAAATTAGCACAATACATATATAAACATAATCATATCATCATTTAATCATCATCTCAACCATTATCCAGTCATCAATGCATGACCATACCAACCACACATCATGACCTCATGGATAACAATTATGACCATCTCAATGTATGCATAAAACCATATGCATGACACACATGCTTACACATTACATACAAACATTGACATGCATATCTAGTGCATAACCAAGATAAACTCATGATAAACACATCCAATAACTATGCAATTAACGTTTCACATGGTAACACCACTACAACCATAACCAACACCATGCATACATAGCCAGTACATAGACCACAAATGTGAGAACACATATGCAACCGACATGAATGCATGACCAAGATACCACCCATCCAGTCCAAGGGGTGAACCATGATCTGAAACCACACTACAACACTATCCTCCCACAACTACCCAACTAACCAACCATATGAGGTAATAATGTGGCGAGTTGATACTATGACATGATTTGACATCCTAGGCTAGCTTAAGAAAGTATAAATGAAAAAAAAAAACAAATTGACCATTCACACATTCTACAGAACCTCTAGGAGCTGCCACACCTTTCCAGGTGACCAACCCCTTAGGAAACTCACTAGTTCAAGGACATAGAGCCCGAGTCACTCCCTTGCCAAGCCCTTTAAGTGATGAAGGGTCACAGTCACTCCCATGAGCCTGCCTGAGTGCGAATATAGATTTTTGCTTCCAGTGCTATGCTAGTGACTGTAGGATTTAAGGCTGAATTCTAGGGATAGGACCTAGTCACTGCCAAGAACTTCATGGAATTTATAGAAATGAAAAGAAACATAGAAACAATGATGCCAGTGAAAATTCTTGAATAAAGACTTAACTAGACCCCTACTAACTATGAAAGGAATTTCATCAAACATGTCAAAAATATGCATTCTTTAGGTCATAATAACAGATCTAAGCATAAGGGTCTTATACTTATCTAAGAATTGTTAAGAAGAATTGATGCCTTATCATATGAGATGCATTATCATCTATTAGGTCATAGATTCATTGCTCAATCATTTACAAATCAAAACATGTTGATAATAAGACATTTTCACTTTCATAAAACATATTCATAACCAACATATCAACAACAAAAATAATGAGGATACAACAACCATAAATTCCAGATATAATCCCATAATTTTATACAAAAAATATCAAGGAAAGGAACTCTTATTAATGAATGAAAAATCCAACCTAGTATGGGAATACCATGTTCCACTTGACCATACATTTTCTCAGCCAATTCTCACTTTAGCTAATCACCCCCATGCCATATTCCAAGCATGAATGTGGGACTCAAACTAGGGCTTCCAAAGTCTAGGCCATAAATAATCCTCATCGAATCACTAGGCCATACACAAGCATGGATTCTGTTATCACTTAGAACCACAGTCCACGTATGAAATGATGTTCAAAGTTTCATATAAAAAAAAAAATTGTTTAGTGAATAGGTTTCTATGTGTGTCACTTTGAAATTAAAATTTCAAAAGGTATTGATGTGAGTCCTTGTGAAAAACCGTTAAATACCCTCCATCATTATTGTTTAAGGCATGTCTTGTCTTGTTTGCGTCATTTGTACTTTGCGCAATTTCGCAGCGCAGTCTGGTTGGCCAATTTAGCTGCGCAATGATGTTTCCGCCTTTTCGCAGCATATCATTTACCAGCCATTTCGTAGCGTGTTTTGTCAATTCATAACTGTCTGTGCTACGAAATCGGGGATTCGGGGTTTTTTGTAGCGCGTTTTCTTGAAATGTCAAGTTTGGGGGGATGAGTCATTAGGTCCGTCCACATTTTGTCAGTTGATGTCTTCTCCAGGTCATGATAGGTTATCATTCCGCCATAAGGTTTAGGATAACGCACATGACAATCATTCTAAGAGATTTTATGAGGTATGGCTATGTCATAATGTGTATTCATGGTGTGTAAACATGCCTGCTGTATGACGAGTTAAAAAAAAAAAAAAAAAACGCAAAGAA